>JAPDSC010162887.1:565767-580173 GCA_026290005.1 Latrodectus geometricus
GCCCATTTGCTTAGCTTCCGCACCTATTTCAGATTGTGTAAGTGAGCACGAAAGGTTGCATTAGATACGTGGAACTTAATTGCAAGTTCCTGGCACGTTTGAAAAGTATCTTCTTTGATAGCCCTTTTCAAATCATCGTCCTTTAAAATTGTTTGCTCATTGATCGTAGTTCATGTTCAAACGATTCCTCATTGGAATGGAATTTTCAATGCCAGATTTTGAGGTACGTTTAGTTACTGTATCATCTCTAAATGCGTTGCACATTTCTAGGCATGCCTCAGCAGTGTTTGCATCTAGTTTGTGCTCATATAACAGATCTAATAATGTTCCTTTTCAAGCCTTTACAAATCTCTTTTCGGATACAAAAATTTAACCGAAATCTATTAAATTTCCTTGTGAACAAGTCTTATACATCATATGTCCAAAAATACCAAAGGTAGCGTTTTTCTAATTAATGAGCGCATATAGCGGCAAGAGCAATTTGACGTATCTGAAAGAGACAGAAGTTTTCTGGTTACCTGATAATTAGAAACGTTCAGGAACATAGGAAAATTAGGGTATGGGAGTATTATTCAAATGCAGAACTTTTTCAGGATATGGAATGAAAAGGAGCAAATTTTTTTACTTATCCCAAGAAACTCTTGCCAATTAAATAGCCAAACAATGTGACGCAGTTCTCATAGCAAATTATGTTACTAAATGTTAAATATTGCTGTATTTCAATACATCATAATGATTAACTTGAACAAAATTTTAGAAAAATTGAATTTTGTAAAAACATTTCCTTAATTTCGATGTATTAATTATTTTATGTATATTTATTTGAGCCTTAGAAACATAATTTTCTTCCAAATTTTTCTTTGCTAAAAGAGACTAAAACATATAGTGACATAACATGTGTGAGTTAGTGATTGAATCAATAACTTTGATTTTACACAACCCTGAAAATATAAGTTGACATACTAGTTGAAAATATTTGCGTAAAGCAGTGAGTTGCCCCTTCAACTAGCACATTTTCCTATTTAGATAAAGTTTATCAAAGAAATGGAAAAAAAAATTGAACTTTATCTAGCACAAGGGACAATGTAAAGCATTTCCCTCTAGTTCCTCCAGTTCGATGTTGCCTATTCGCTAATTGTTCATTGCAGATTTCAGATTTATATGTCTGCATAATTAAACAATTACTATCGCATAAGTTTTATTTTTACTCACAATCCTTTCAAAAAGGGTAAAATAGTTTCCCTTTTTTATCCACTTATTAGAAACCACTGACGAATAAAATGCTTCATATCTAAGATATAAATTATATCATATTTCTCAAACTGAATAAAAAGAGGTACATTTTTCATCATGAATTTTTTGTTAAATTCATATTATGTTGAGTAAAAAACCTACTATCGGTGACTTGAAATAAAATACTTCCACTATCAAAAAATCTGCTTTTTGATTAGTGAAGTTTTTTGTGACTTTCACACTTATTCCTTTCTCAATAAATCTAAAAAATTTATATAAAACTTTGAATCATTCTATACATAGCCAAAACTAAGGTTAAGAACACTTTTAGTTTCTGCTGGTGCTTGTTTTCCACACACACATATATATAACACTTGTAAAAATCTTACCCTTTATCTACATTAAGTAATATTTGATTATTTTTTTTTCAAACATGCGGCTAACTCCTAACTTGTTTAAAATTAAAAATGAATACATTATTAGTATCATTTCTTGATTTTATTGGAATTTCGTGTATATAATATACATAACTTTTACCTTTTTTTTATAATATAAATGGATTATTTTCTCTCTTTAATATAGCAGTTATAATTTTCAATACATTTTCAGATGTCTTCATGAATTGATACGATTTCATCGGATAATTTTGAATGAAATTTTAATATGGTATTAATTGTAGAGGGAATGAGTAACAAGTTTCTCAAAGAATTTTCGTGTTTAGTTTGAAAAGGTAAATTTTAAGATATTCTTTATAATTCCATTTCTGATAACTTAACATTGCATATAATATTAATATACTAGCAAAGCAAGTTTTTTCTTCAAATTGATCATGGAAACTATTTTTGAAAATTAGAATGTTTTTGAATTCTCTTTTTTAATCCATAATTAGAATTTGATTATTAAAAATTGGCTCCACCTTGTAAAAATACTTTTGTAAGTTAAGAATTTGTAATGAGCTTCATCTACTTACATATAAAATCCTTCTGTTCACCAAAATGTTTCTCTATGATTGAGTTGAGAACTGTTATAGGGAAACATATATCAAGTTGTCGATTATTTTTCTAACTAAAATAAAAACTTTTATTTTGAAATTTATACAATAGTGTTTTCAATTAATTTAAAACATAATTAACGAGGATTTGAACTCCTTTTAAAGTTGATTATGCCCCGATTATATGTAATTTATTTATAGGAATGAAACATTTTTTTCGGGAACACTTCTCATTTCAAGAAAAGAGAAGTGATCTTTTCCTTTTAAAATTATCATCTTTGAAAAAAATATATAATATAATATTGTATAAAATAAGAGAATATTTTCATTGTTTTGATTTTTGGAAAAATATATTATTTTTGATGTCTGCAACGAAAGTGATTTCGCTTTTTCTAATACGTCCCTAGTTTAAAATGCATTGGAACATGAATGAAAAAATTCCAACTCTAATATTTAATAACTTCGTAATTAAAGTGTTTTCAAGCATTATGGATCGTATTCGATTTGTTGTTAGGTAATCCATTTCAGAGAATTCATTTCCAAAACAAATGATCATTTTAGGAGTTGTTAATTAATTTTGTAATTGTTAATTTTATGTGTTAATTGTAGAACTTCATATCTTCATGTTTGAACTGGAACTTTAGGTAGAAAGTGACTACTTATTTTCGCTTATTTAGATATTTCGCTGAGAAAATAATCAAATGCGAGTTCTGCTTCTGTTTTCATTGCATTTGTTTAAAGTTTCTCTCTTCAGTTCATAACTATCTTAAAACTTAAAAGTTGACGAAATTTGGGCTCAACCTTAGAACATGTGCTTTCACATTTAAGCCAAAATTTTAATGCGATATTTTTTGATTTTTTCGATTCTTCATTAATTTTAGCTTGTTGTATAATAATAAAAAAGACAAATAATTTTTTTCAAAGAAAAATGTTCATCAATTTCTATAATTATAGTAATTTTTTTATAGAAATCGAAGCAAAATACTAATCCTTTTTTATACTTTCCATCATTAACTGCAGAGCAGTTGAATTGTTCAGTGCTCATCCCTTTAATTAAGCGATTCATGGATTCAGTTTTTACTACAGGCTCTATGTTTACAGCGGTTCAAAGTTAACTTTTCACCTATAGGTTCCAGTTTAATCGATCCTCGCATGCAAAAAGTGCTCAAAAAATGATAAAACCAAATCAACTTATCAAACCCTACTCTGCAATCATATTTAACAACACACATCTCAATTTAACATAACAATGATATTATATTCCATTTTACTTTTTGTTAATTTTTAATACCAATAATATTAGGTTGGGGAAAAAGTAATCCATAATTTTTTCGGTAGACGTCTGTAGTGATCGATATCTCGTGAGGTATCTATCAAACAATTTCAGATTTATGCTCGTTGGAAAGGTGACATTTGACACTAAAACATCCTCTTGCGGTTTTTTGTTTGATTAATTCAGTTACGAGTACAAGGTTTTAAAAATGGAAGACAACAAACAGAAAATTCGATACATTTTCGTTTTTCTCTTGTAACGGCGAAAAAGATAGCCGGGTGGCTAAAATTGTGAAAGGTTTTATCGTCCTATATAAGACTGTAAGAACCAGTTACGTACAATTTTTGTTTCGTCGATTCCGTTCGTGTATTTTTGATGTTAGAGATGCACCTCGCATGTGGATACAGCATCATCAAAAATGTCTATAAAATATCAAAAATGATCGAAGTTAACCGCATGTCAGCAGTCGTAACGCGCAAGACCTAAAAATCTACATGAAAGCTGTTTTAAACCTTTTTACAAAGTGAATCCAAAAGAAGTTACATAAAGTTCACGTAAAAATAATGGATTTCTTTTCCCCCAACCTAATATTTGTCAAGAGCACATTTATTAACTGAAATTATCTGCTCGAATAGTGATAATATTTTCTCTCTTCTTCTGATTAGTAACCCCATAGTTAACAAATATTAAAATTGATTGTATTATAGTAAATTCTTCAATAGTCAAGAACTCTGCTGTAGTGAAATAAAAGATGTTTCTCACCTTTTTTTAATGATACATTATTCATTACCTTTTAATTAACAGAGAGAAATATGGAATTATTAAAATTGTTTCTAACGTTAATTGTCTAGTACAAAAAAAGTAACGATTCTTTAATAGGCGGAAATGATTAATTCGATATGAATGTCACATTACTTTTAATATTGAAGTTGAGAATAAAATTCCTCTACATTTAAACATTTGAATTTCGATAAACTATTGCGTTAGTGAAAATGTTTGAGAAAAATTATTAATAATCAATGAAGGGGTAAATTAGTTGCTGTAAAAGGTGTCTATTTAAGAGATGCAAATCTAACATTTTTATTTTATTTAATTAAAAATACAAGGTCTAGTTTCATTTTCTAACGACTGTTTAATCACATAATGTATACATTTTCAAAAATATCTACGCAGAATATTTAAGAATGGGTAAATTTTTCTATCCTTTTTTTCGTTATTATATTTGTAGCGTTCAACATATTTATTTGCTTGATAAATTAAAACTTTCAATTACTGTACACTAGTATCAAAGAATTTAACATTAATTTCGCAGTACACTGTTAACTAATATGGCTGCAATATCTTTAAATTTGTTTTTATATCAATCTGATTTTAATTAAGTTAATATTAGAACTCATAACATACGTTATGTACAACATTATTTGAAGGAAATTATATAAATCGACTATCCAAAATTTTGCTTCATAAAATAGAAATTAAAATTTGTTCAAATTTCGTTCCTCACAATATCTTAGAAATCGAGCGTCAGTACTCTTATACTCAAATTTTTGTCGCATTTCTATACCTGCCGATACAAATTTTATGAAATATTTATATACAAAATTGAAAATAAGTATGCATATTTAAAAGTTTACTTATATAGATTTTATCTGAAATTCTTTAAATTTATCTTAAATTTCTATACTTAATAAGTGAAATACAAATAGAAATTAATGTGTACTTAGAAAAGACATTTGTGTGTGTCAAAATTTGTGTTCTATTACAAATTTTGTCTCAGCTTAAATTTCCCAAAATACATTTATGAAAATTTTTAATTATAATTTATTTAAATATTTGTTTAGCAAACGATGTTGAATGGAAATTAAAAGTGAATGAAACATAAGTAAGCAAGCATAGATTTTAAACAGAAAAAGTATTTTATGGGTATAAATTGAAACAAAAACTAGAGAATTAATAAGTGTAAGTTAAAACAATAAATGTAATGATAAGTATAGTTTTAAATGAATGCAGTTTTTTAATATTTGTTTATTTCATTCCATTAAAACATCAAATAAAATTTTATAAAAGGAAAATAAACTTAAATTAGCAATGTAAGTCAATAAATATGCTTATAAAAAGCAAATACGTATATACACACACGCACTCGCGCGCACACACACAAACACACATATATATGTATAATATAGCATAAAGGTATATCAATCTAATTTGAAAATATTCTAGATCACTGTTAATAATTAAATATATAAATTTTATGTAATATTAAGTGTGCTAAAACAAAACAAAACATATTTTTTAGTCAAAAGCAAGTTAAGAAATTATTAATGTATGTATACAAATTTATGCAAAAATGTTATAACTATTCAGTTGTTTGGTATGTAATTCATTTTGTATGAAAATGAAAAATATATAGTAAATAAATATTTTATTCAATTGTATATTGTCAATTCTAATCCAATACCTTTCGCCATATTTCTGGTAGTAGCATGATTCCATACCCACAAAATTTACTAGTAAAAAAGTGAAGTGGGAAAAAAGAAATTATACTTTCCAAACAACAAAATATAATAATTTTTTTTTATTTCAAATATGTATTAAAAACTAATTTTTATGTAGATATTAAGAAAATTTAAAACTTTATTTCAAGAAGATAAATACAACAATATTACATACAAAATTATGAAAATACACTTAACAATAAGAATAGGAAAATAAAAATGCATGAAATATATAATTTAAGAGAGGTATAATTAACATCAGTAATGAATTGATTTTTTGATAGTGGAAATTTTAATAAATAAATACATATGTTTCTAAAGATTTGTGCATGATTATAGAACAAGAAGGATAGAGTAATTAGTATAAGTTTAACTATAAAAATTAAAGGAAAATGGAAATTTTTATAAGATAAACAGAGATCTTCAAAAATATAAACATCTGAAGAACACTTATATAGTTAGTTTAAATAATATATTTGTCAAAATAACTTTTAACAAAACTAGGAAAATTAATTAAAAGATTTTATTAATAATTGTCACTACAATTTACAGATTAAGTAATAACTCTAAATAATTAACAAATTTAATAATAATTGTCACTACAACTTATTATAACTTTTATTAACCGCAAACTTTTATAGATCTGGATGAGAGAAAGAACAACTTTGTTCTTTACAATACCAAAATTTAACTCAGTTGTTTAAGATAATTGTTACATTTAATATTTCAACAAATACTTGAAGTTCATTGAAACTGTATTTCATCGAATATTTATTTTTTTTAAGGTTTATTTGGTAATGTCCGTGAAGTTGTCCGTGGAGTTGTCCGCGGAAATGATTAAGAAAATGCTATAGAAACATTTTATTTCATTGAAAAATTTCTAAAAACCATTTTTCTTAACAAAACTCGTACATAGAAATATATTTTACTCTAAATGATTAAAATACCTTATTACTAAAAATCCTAAATACTTTGGTCATAAAAGTATTATAATTTAATGAGAAATCTCTTAATATTTATATTAATATTTGTTAAAAAAAATATGTGGAAAATACGAAAATAAAAATACAGGTGAAGAGAGAGAGAGAGAGAGAGAGAGAGAGAGAAATTATCACAAGATTTGTTTATTTAAATTAATTAACATCGATATTTAGATAATTTAAAGATGATGGAGATGGATAATCGTTAGAGACTTTGTATTATAGTTGTTTTTCTATAATTTAAATATGTATTCTGAGACGAATAAATATATTCTTGCTGAAAGACGTTATTCTTTTTTTTTTTTTTTTTAAATCATTTCCTTTTATTTCTAAAACATAACATAACTGTTATCAGCATTTATAAATTTATGTGAAAACAATAGTTCATATAAACAATACATTGCGAATTTAAGAAACGCGATAATTACTTCAAAATATTTCCAAAATAAATATGTAGCTAGTATATACAGCATAACTCGCAGAAGAAAACTTCCAAGTACACAAGCAAATGTGTTGTAAAAAACATGAGACAATGAAATACATAATCATAAAACATTTTTTTTTCATATATTATAGAATTTATTTGTTGTTTACGTGTTTTCTGTGAAATTTTGAAACTACAACTTCCATTTCTGGAAAATAAGAAATTATCTAAGCATTTTATCTTGTATGAAATAAAGACTAAATTTTTCTTCCAGTCAGTTTCATGTTATACTTTCACAGACAAGGATATTAAAATTTTTGGCTGAGTAGTTTATATATATTAATATTTCCAATAAAAATTAACGGAAGTTGTTAGTAACATTCATCAGATAAGAGATTATTTTACAGATATGAAATAGTGGCGGGCATAAACATGAAACTTCCAGTTTAAATGCAGTTTTTTTTCTCTGTAAAAGTAAACATTTTTGGCAAACATTTCAGAGGCCTTTGGGCTTTTGATGAGTTTGATATTCAAATATTAGATAGAAAAAAAATTGATATAAGATAATTTAAAATTGTTGTTGTTCCAAAAAATTATTTATTAGCATTATTTCTTCTTTGGGAAAAGTACACAAATAATATAGTAATTGTATGAAAATATGGGAATAAAATCAGAGAAACAGACAATTTATTTGGAAACGTATAATTAACTGCTTATAAAAATTGTTTTAGACACTAAACATTTATGAATTTAAAATAAACTTAAAATCTCATAAAAAATGTTTGTTAAATCCATTACAAAAGTATCTAAGCGAGAAAATGGTTTAAAAAATAAATGAATTCTAGGAAATGAATATGCTGTTTATAAGAGTAGTCAAAATGTTTAGAGTTTCATCGGCACAAACTGGAATCTATATAAAGAAAATTTAAAATAGTTATAAGCAAAAAATTTATATGAAGTAAAGTTTTTTAAAAATTTATATGAAGTTCAAATGAAAAAGTTACGAAAGATATTAAAATAAAGGTATTACTGCATACGCAGTAATATTAAATAAAAAAAGCTATTATATACATTATTTAAATTTGTTTCATATAAAGTACAAGTATCAACTACGTTTTAAAAAATAGTGCACATTTATTTAAACAAAATATTCTATAATAAATAAGATAAAAGTGAAAATATTTATATCAATTAGATAAAAAACTTAGAATACTGTACATCAAAAGTTTAAATATCTTTCAAAATATCTCTCTAAATTTAAACTATTATTATTACAATAATCTAATTTAGAGAAATAACTAGTTCAGTAGTTTATCTATGCAAAAAGTTGTTATAGTGCAACAAAATACTTATTTTAGGAGCTACATTTTCGAAATGCTATAAGAATGAAAAAATAGTTTTAATTATTGTTTTTCATAACTTAAGTAATTTCATTTTTGAATTTTTGATATATTTCATGTCAATCCCCCAAAACCTGTTTTTAGATTTTAAGTAATTTGAGGAAGCATATAATTATTAAAACAATCTTTTAGAAATTATTCAACTTAAACAGAAAGCCTAATGAACTAAAGTCTTGTAGTACCATAATAATGTAGTAATATTTAAACAATTTATTTTGGTTTACCATTTCACGGTTACTTTTTGCAGGCCAATTTGATCTAGTTGTGCAATTAAAAATAGACTCTAAGCTGGACTATTTTGGTTTAATAAAATGATATGATTTTCCATTCTTGTGCTATTGAGAGATTAAATGTAAAATATTGCAATAAAGTAATCCAGTCTCTTTTGCTTTATGGAAAAATATTCAAATTTGTTTCGGAAAATTTTATATTTTAAACATTATTCAGTTTTCTTTATTCAAATTGTAGTAAACCAATTATAATAAAGACATTACAGTTAACTGAAAATTTTAAATAATACGTTATTTGAAATGTGCTGAAAGATTAATTAAAATTTAGCACATCTTTCAGAATATTATTATATAATACATATAAAACTTGAAATAAACTGTTTTGGGAAAAATAACGTTTTAATAAATTTTGTAAGAAATAAGTAATAAAAATGTAAATCATTGAAATGAAAGATATTTTTAAAACAATAATATTTTATGTTTTAAAACATTATTTCCCAAATCAACACATCTATAACAATGTTTAATAGCTTTTGAAAAATTTGTAAGGAATTAAAACAGTGTTTTGCATATCACGTAAGCAGGTAGTTTCTTATTATTTAAAAACTAATACATTATCTGATCTTTTCAAGCAGATAAAAAATGCAAATTTCCTAGTTATAAAATTTTATCTAAGGGAAAAATGTTTTCAAAATTAAGTGAATTAGAAAATGCCTAAATTATTTTCTTAATCAGATTTAGAATATCATAACATTCAATATTTTAAATTAAGGTATAAAAGTAAATATCTAAAAAACCGTGTTTTTTATATCATAATATCTTTTGAAGAATAAATTATAGATAAAGGAATATTTTAAACCAATAATCGGACCATAAGCACTTAAGAATACAGATTTTTTACTCAAACCATTTAATACAAAGTGCATAAATTTTAGCTTAATAGCTTATACAATTACTAATGAGAAGTCAATTTTTTTTACTTTTAAAATACTAATTTTTTTTTTCAATAAACTAATAATTAGAAATTTTTATGTCAGTTTTTTCTTCATAAATTTTGTCGATAACCGTATGAAAAAATGATTTATATCAATAAATCAGCGTAATCAATACTATTTTTTAATTAAAAAAAGATAATATTATTCAAGGATTAACTTACTTTAAGCAACTTACCTTTAAAAAACAAATTTTAAATATAATTTAAGCAAATAAGAAAGATTTAATTCCAAAACTGTAAGACTACTGAGAGCTAATAGTGTTTCCAGAGTATGAGGTATCGTTATAAAGAAGCCATGAGCACACACGAATTGTGTATGACATCAATTTAGAAATTTACCTGTGTCATTTTTTTATTATTATTCCAAAAAAAAAAGTGACAGATTTCGGAAATCGAAAAGTCAAAAATAGTCATTAATTATATAGCGTGAAAAGACCCATAGTAATTGTGTTTGCATCAAAAATACAGCTTAAGAGTATTTAAGTATTTCTTTGCCATATAAATGAAACAATTACTTAAGTTCTCGGAAAAAGTAACAATAAAATTTCAGCCAATAAATTATTTGATCTCTTGCCGTAACACATACCAGCTTTATAAAACTAATAATGCTTACTGCTTCATCCATTTTGCTGGGAGTGTGATCACAAATTTTGTTTGAACAGCGTGACATTTGGTTCGATAATTCCTTTCTTCCGCGCACGCGAGAAGTTATAGGCGTGTTATAGGGACATAAATGTTAAATAAAGATTATATGAAGTCAGTTTCACACGAAATTTAAACCAGCATGCATGGATTTTCATGTAAAATTTATGGACTGGCGTGGTTTTCTTTATTGACGTGCAATACTTTTCAGTTAAACTATAATTTCTGAACTTCAAAATTCTGCTTAGTTTATTTTGTAACAAAATAATATTTTTTAAAATGTAATTAAGTTTCTCCATTTTTAAAAATAATGATTATTATGTAATTTAATAAATCTTGTAATCAATTGAAATCTCAAAATTAATATTAGAATAAAGATTCGCTAGATATTTATTTTTTAATATTGAAGCCTCGTAAAATACATTTTGAAACATTTCTCCGCTATACCGTTTAATCTAGCCAAATATTAAGTGTTTCAAATATCTTTAAAATGTTATATTCTTATATGTACTATATGATATTAATAGTGCATTCTAATTCAGATTTCTTCCCATTTCTTTTTTATATAATAAAAAATGCATTACATTTATACAAACATTTGATACCTATACTTAATGTATGAATTTAATATTTGTAAGTTTTAGTCTACTACTATTTTAAAAAATATTAAGTAATCGCGTTTACATTTTATTAAAACTCGACTTTACATTCCAGCATTTACATTAAATATATCGTATGATGATGGAACCTTAATAAGATAAAAAAAATTATTTCTATTAAATTAAAAGTATAAGAATAATGAAATCAATATATTATCAATGTCAAATAATTAAAAGATTGTAATATCATTTTTAAAAAATCCTGAAGTTAACAAAAAAGTATTTAAAAAAGAAACTAATTTTGCAGAATTGCTTTAAAATTGCTTTTAATAAACAACATATTAGAATAAAATCTTAAGCAGAATTTTGTATAGAGAACACAGAATAAAATAAATGAAACTAGTTATTTATGAATAAATGGTAGAGCTGAGATTAAAGACCAGAAACATGCAGCTGCTTAAAATTATTTCTTCCTTAATATTTATAATAAAAATCATTCATTGAATGTGTTTCTTAAATGAATGTAATTATTTTTCTAAGAAACAAGTTGATATACTTTCCTAGTATTATATATATTATGCATTAAATTTTGGTATATAATATGTATGCCTCTTTATTTAAAATAAAAACAACTTTAAAATTTGAACTTTAAAGGGCCTTAAGAGAAATTCCATTTATAAACACCATAATGTTATTGTTAAGTCTATAAAAATAGAGTATACATACGTATCACTTTTCATTTGGAAATTTCCAATATATATTTAAATATCATACAAAAAACGTTTAATATAATTAAAACATTTATTGGACATTTAAGTATAATCCTACATTACATGAAGATTGCAAAATAATTTTTAGAAGTTATTTCAGTGCATCAGAGAAATTATTTTCTTCATAACGTAAAGTCAATTAACGATGTAGTTTGTTAAAAATTATAAATTAGAATTTACAAATTAATGCCATTTTCAGCTATTCGTCGCAAAAAAGAATTTTTTATTAAGTCAGTATATTAATAAAAATGTAAATCTATAGTCATAATTATTTTATACTTCTTTCAAAATTACATCACAAATAATTCATATAACATTTTATATTATTTAAATACCAAAAAAAATAGCAGGAAATTTTTCATTCAACATGGAATTTCCCAATTATAAATATTTAGTAATTTTATTCTTTATTTTATCTTAAGAGTTCATCGTCAGAATTTTGTATTATAATGATAAATGTTTAAATAACATTGAACTTACGATTTTTAAAAAGATTACAACAAATGTTTACATGCATGTCCAAATGTATAAAGTACTTCATAATTCACGTAATTAACCATTAAAGCTGCCATGACATGGTATTAATTCTGTATTAGATTAATATAAGAAAAAAATAATAAATTATTTGAATGTTAGGACCTCATTGCAAAACTTATATAAATAATGCATTCTATAAAAAAAAAATAACAGTATAGTGGTCGAAAATCGAATCTGAAAGTTGATTGTTTGGGTTGAAGTTGTATTATTCCTCATAAAAAGAGAAACTTGTGATAACTCACTACAGATCAGATCAAATAACTAGATTAGACAATAATGCTAAAGTAAACAATATTTTATACTTTCATCAATACATTTATGAACACTACTTCATTTTCTGAATTATACCTCAGTAAAGTTTTTTTTAATCTTTCAATATTATACGCACACATATAAATATTATTTTATTTAAAAATGTTTTCTAAATTTTTTTTGATTAGAATAGATACATAATTATACAATTCATAATGTGGATTATAGTATTCTGTGCTTGAGTTCTTATTATAATGTTATTGATTGTAATTATTTTCATTATCAACATATATGCTTTAATGGAATAATACTATTTTAACAATTTAGTAAAACTGTATTTATTATTTAAGCTTTTTTACATACAGGTCACAACAACATTTATGAAAATTCTTATAGCATTTTGTACAGTAACTAGCATTATAAGTTTTGAGTACATTTGAAAGTAGTAACGAGAAAAAAAATCTTGTCATCTTAATTATTATACTTGAACTTGTGTGTTGCGACTAGATTATGATCCGTGAAATGAGTGGTTTCTTATTTAAAGACATTGCTGCTGGTGTTAGTCAGAATATCCTTAATAAAGTCGATGGAGTTATTACTATAATAAGTATTATGAATTTTGCGACGGTGTCACTAGTGATCCAGAAAACAGATTTGTCACCATTCCAATTTTGTTGGACAGTAATTAATAGATTGAAATTAGGATACTACAGGCCGTCAGTATAATAATCACTGTTGTATCTCTTTTCTATAATGCGGCACAGAGAGTTCTATTCATAATGATGGGTGATACTGGAAATAAGAATGGTTGATGCCATGTCGTATTTTCAAATTTACTATAGAACAGCGTATAGTTTTAAATGCATCTGTAAGAACGAAATAGCTTGCACGTGTCATTATCAAGAGGAACAAGAGTTAAACATGATATATGAGATTCCCCTATAGTTATTTCTTGGCTAAGTTTGGTTCTCAAAACTCCTATTGCACACTTTCTGATAGTAAAAAGTTACGGCTGCATTCTATTTTCGGATTCCTTATGATGTCATTCATTAAGTTAATGCTCGAATGCATATTATTGGTTCTGTCCAGAATCGCTTAAATACACAAAATTAAATCTCACATTTTAATCTTCAGTCCTCAGGCCTTCATGGTTCATAAATCCAATTCTTTACTTGGACACGAATATTTATAAGGATTTGGAATCAACTTCAAATTTAGTCTCTAGTTAAATTAATTCTTACGTGCAAAAAATTGATTGTTTGAGAATAAATTAAATTAATGTCGCTGAACATACAGAGTAAATCTGTTGCTCTGAATATAAAATTCTTCAGATCTAAAAAGTGTTTTATATAAAACTTGGTGAAGCATCGGCCCATCACTATTTATTGACCATTATAACTGATAAATCTTTGCAGAAGTGGTTGATATGGAATTATCTTAGTTGATAAGATCAACTAAGATGGTTGGTATGGAATTAAATTCACATGTCTCTCATCAATTCTGTTTCTATTCCATAAGAATTCAGATTAAAACGTGTCAGAGCTGATACCATTTTGTATTGAATTTTTCATAGTATATAACCC
>JAPDSC010162887.1:580183-600441 GCA_026290005.1 Latrodectus geometricus
TCAGAGCTGATACCATTTTGTATTGAATTTTTCATAGTATATAACCCAAACTACTTGAAAATGTAATTGATTATTTTCAATTACAACATATACGTATAATTCACTTAACTCCCCTATTTGTATTTAAATTTTTCTGCGTAAAAAGAAAATAATTATCCAGCAGTATAAATAACATCAATATTTCCAATATTATAAATTGAAGATAATTGGGTGGAAACTAATGATAATTAACAATAAAATTATGTGCTCCTTACTATTTTCGTATAATTATTTAAAAATTGCTTTTTCGAAAATTTCAAATTCTAAGTAGTAATGACTTTAAATATTACTGTTCAAGCAGATAAATAAATTTTGTGTTATGATAAAATGAATGCTGATCAGTGGGACATGCGCTAAAATCAGTAACTAATTTTTTCCTTAAATTTTTCGATTCTTTATTGCTTTCAAAAGGATAGTATTTTGTTTAAATTATTGAATCCTTTTTTATCTGTGTCACTAACACATGGTGAAAAATATATGTATTTATAGAGATGAATTTATGCTTATTGCTCCACTCATTTTATTAACAGATTTTAAAACATCCGAGTGTTTTGAAAAGTTTTATAATAAAATGGAAATGTCTAAATAGAAAGAAAACTATTTGCTTAGTTATTTTTTTCTGAGAGATATATTAATGACAGGGAACACAAAAATCAAAATTAGCTCTAGAAGAAAAATTTGTAAATACTGAGCAATATTTCAATTGAAATTAATCATTTTCGAAAAACATATAATTATGAATCAAAAAAATATATACTTAAGGTAAATCTTCAAAACAATCGAGAGAAAGAGTTGTCTTCGTGAAGGTTAATGCTTCTTAATAATAAACATATTTATATTTGTGTGCGTTGAACACACATTTCACTCTTATAAATCAAAGTTATGTGAGATTTTAGCTATCCAGAATATAATTGAAAAAGATAAATGTGTTTAACACTATTGGCTTTTTCAATTTCAAGAGTAATTAAAAAGTTATTTTATCAATATTGATATAAGCTATTATATAAACGCATTTTAAATGAGTAAAGCTATGCGAATAAAATTTAAACTAAAGAAATAAACGAAATCAAAATATTTCATGATTTGAATAAGACAAGCAATCATTTCCCTGTATAAAATGCTAAAAAGGATTTCCAATAAAGTCATGGAAAGTATTTAGAATTACTTAAAAAAGATTATTAAAATGAATTTGTTTAAGGCTGAAATATGATATATTATTATATTTTAGCAGTTTTTAAGAGTAAGAAAAGCCGCATTGAATATTGTGATAAATGATCGTTAAAAAATGTAATCAATGCGAATAAGTAGAACAAAATCTTTTAACTCAAATTGAAATAGTGATTTATAATTATATAATTACATATTTCTATCTACCGATGAAGCACTTCATTTCAGATTATCTTCGAAAAACTAACAGTAAATGCTTGAAGTTTTATAATAAGTGCATTCGAAACCAAAGGTAAAATTTTAATATTGAATATTAGAACTGTCTTTTTTTATCATTCGTATATTTTACAGAATATTTAAATACATCTCGATAGACATTTAGTTTTTCGGAAATCTGTTCCGTTTTATATGAAAATTTAAAACGTATAGGGAATAAATATTTTTATTGAATTGTATATTATCATTTCTAATCCAATACCTTTTACAGGGCCTTAATCTCGCCGTTGTATGATTTCATACTTATAAAATGGTTGGTTTTAACAAGCAAAAAACTGATTCAGGTGGGAGAAACGAGAAAGAGAAATGACTTTTCGAAGAATTCAATATATTTATTTTAGAGAAAATTATTCCTTCATTTCTTTTCTTTTTTTAACCAAATTTAACTTTATAATTATTTATTTTTATCTGTTAATATTGATTAAATATTTAAATTTAAATGAATAAAGATACATGTGCTAAATTAATTTTTTATTAAAAGACGAGACACTTAGAATTTCCTCTAAAAGCTCTATTAAATGAAAATTATCACATTTTTAGGGAGAATTATAGAAAACATTCTTAAGGATATAATATTTTTAACAACTCATAACTCTGACTTTTTTTCTGACAACATTCATCATTATCATTTTAAAACAAAGTATAACGGAAAGAAAATAAAAAATTGTTCTTTAAATTGTTTACATTTGACTTGTTTATAAATTATAACTAAAACATACCTGAACAGGCTTTAAATTAAATTAACAATTGCTTCAATATGCATCATTATAATTTTTAACAATGATAAGTATTAACAATCAGAAATATGAATACTTTTATCAGGCTTTTAATATCTATTAATAATTATTTCAACATAGGTTGCTAAAATCCTAAATGCATATTTCTTAAAAGTTTAAAATTTATATTTTAAAGTTTGATTATTAATATATCAATAACTTATGTCAAGGGGGGAAAGTATAAATTTCACTCAACAGTTAATTACATAATATCTCTAATTTTAAGATGGTAAGCTAAAGGAAAAAAACGCATCTATCTAATATAGACGCATCAAACTTACAACATACTAACCATATACTATTTACAACCAAACGATTTAATAACTGTGGAATAGTATAAATTAAAACTCAAAACGAGAAACATATAAGGAATTATTAAGTAATTTCATATAGGTTGCTTTTAAAAATATGTATGAAAACATTAGTAAAAAGTTATTGCGCTCATTAAGAACTAAATGTTTATTTTGTGTATCTTTAACATTATTTTCTATAATTTATTATAAATTCCATTTATAATTTATTCAACTTTTATTCTAAATTCCAATAACAGTTCAACAGTACAAAATTTGAATCCCTACAATTCATCTATAACACATATAAACTAAATAATACCAAATATTTATTATTTGAATAAAACATATTATCAATCAAACTTTTGAATGAATTAGAAATCTTTCCACTATTTATTTTTCAATATTATAAAAAAGAGTATAAAAAAAGGTATGCGCTTTTATTAGCGTTTCTATATATAAAGTAATTATACAATCAAAAGAATTTCAGGTGAATATTATAACTTCGAAAAAAATACAGAAATAAAAATTGGACTATTTTGCAGATTCGTGAGAAACGTACACTATTATCTACATCATATTACTTGTAGATTTATATGAAAGTATGCAATTAGAATTTATAGTTTGAGTTTATAACTAATTTCTTGGTGTTATTTCTAGTAATTAAGTTTATAACTATCAAAGTTATATGATTTGGCAGTGAAAACTCATGATTATTCATAAATCTTCTCTGAATATGGTTGTTAAAAGTATATAACAGAACTTAGAAGAAATGAAATTGCGCTTTCATTAACATTTTTATAGGCACTGAAATTTTTAAAAGAGATTAATATGTTTTCTAAAACTTCAATCATTAAAACTAAGATATAAAATTTCATACAAGGTGAAACGCTATTAGATTGATAGGATATTAAAATAGGGAAGATTGATAATTGTTCCAAGCATTTGGATTAAAAATAAATTCCATAAAACAGAACATAGTAATTTTTAGCATCGACTGTGTGTCTACGTCTGATTATTCAAAAGAAAATTTAATTTTAAAAATAATAAAAATATTCTTCTTTTTTTTCCAGTGACAACTTCTGACCATTGACACGAAGGCTTTTGAATAGGAATGTTATAAAAGTGACAGTAGCAATTCACAGTACTTGATGGCAAATTATGCTGATTACTTAATGATGAATAATGATGTAATTTCTTCAATATTGATTTTCTGTCAAAATGCCTATAAAAACTCCCTGTGTAACTTTGATTGAGATAATACGTGTTTTATTGATAAAGATATTTATCACCCCAAGATGTATACGATAGGATTTTTATAATGTTTAGAAATTTCATGTATTTTTGTTTCAATTAACTAGTCAGAAAAAAATGCCTGTGATCGTATAAAAGTCCCATACACATCCTTGGCGCCAAGGATGTGTAGCGCCAAGGATGTGTATGGGATTCAAAATATTTTATGTTCAGTGTTAAAGGCATGATTGTAATGCTCATGAAAGTTTCTATATCTAGATGATGACCATGTCTTATAAAGAGGAATCTAATTTGTCTAATCTAATCTAATCTAATCTTAATTAAAGTTTCTATATCTAGATGATGACCATGTCTTATAAAGAGGAATCTAATTTGAATAAAATATGAAAATATTCTGATTTCCTCAGCGTATAAAAATATTTAACAGCATTTTGCCCTAGTGGTTTTAACAGCCTTCATTTTGTATTTTTGGAAAAATAAATGTGTTCAGCAAAAAACCAAAACAGTTCCTTTTTAGTTGTTGTAATACTTGTGTAAATAAATTTATAAACTCATTCCTAAAATTTGGACATGAAAGTACACAGAAAATTCCAACATCATAATTTTAAGAAATTTATGTTTATTTTATTGAATAACTTTTAATAGACACACACATAATTTAAAATTGAATTCATTTGTATAAAACATTTATGTATTATGTTAAGTAATATTTTTTTATTCAGAGTAGTACTCAAAACAAGATTTGATCTACAAATTTTCATTTGAATTCAAAAATGAATTTTCATAATTTACTCAAAATTTTTTAATCTGAAAGTTTTTTTTTGTTTTTTGCTTAATAGATTTTGACTGATAAAAGCACAGTGTTTATCTGCAAAACTTAAGAAAAAGCTGTTTACTTTGTTAAAATTTGCTGGCCAATAAGTTCAGGCTCATCAATATGCAGAATCTATTGGCTTATCATCCAGCTCCAAGCCGGTTGATTTGGGCAGTACTCACCTGAGGCTATAATAGTCGTAACTCTCTTTCTTTCTCTGCGACATTGAACAACCTTGAGTGGATTACCATGGTCGGTAAGGCCAGCCTTACGGCAGCAGTTGTGTATTTACTGGTCTGAGTAATAATTTTGGAATGTAGCTGTTATATATAAATAACTGATTCTATTATATATAAATAATCGGTTATCCAAAAACGTATTCATCCGTTCTGTATACATACAATTTTTTTGCACATTTTATTGTTTTTTTTTATATAATATTTTGTACTAAAGTAACTAAATTATCCAAAAGACATTTTTAATGCCAAATAAGTACCTGTCGTTTTCGGTTTCGTTATTTTTTACTAACTTCACGCTAAAATTAAATTTTCAAATTTAAAGTGACGTATTTCATAGTAGCATTAAAGAAAAATGATTTTAAAATTGATATATTCTTTATGTGATTAAACAAAGGTACTTAGGAAAAGTGTGGAAACAAAATATAAAGCAAAAATCATTAGCATGCGAAAATTGGAACAATTTCTGAAAGGCAAGCTAGTTTTCATATACATAAGTGCATATTTATCTGAACACACTGTCCGCTTGTCTCAAGAGATAAAGGATAGCTTTCAGGATTAGCAAAGTACCCTTTCTGTGTTTGTGGACGTTAAAAATGGGTTTTACAGATTTTGGATAGCTGGATTACTTAAGGAGTTGGTTTCCTGTGGAATTTCTGCCAACTTATATAAATAAAGAGTTCCCTTGAAACCCCCCCCCCAAAGATTTATTAGTGTTAGGTAGGGCCATACTTTGTCAGGTTTTGGGGAAAATATACAAGGTTTACCTCAGGGAGCAGTGTTGAGACCAATTCTTTTAAATCTAATGATTTGATAGATATTACTTATAAATCTGTTTTTGGTATAAATAGTTTATTGTTTGCTGATGGCATGGTGATAAGTGCTACAGGATCTATCATTTTCGGCCTGAAGTGCATGGTTCAATAAGCATTAAATGTTATTTGTAATTGATCTTATGAGAAAAATATGTCCGTTATTACTGATAAGATCACCTTCCAATTATTTTCTCTCAACACAAAACATCAGAACATTCATTATAACAAAATACTTCTACCATGGACATTTGATACTGCTTACTCGGGCATTCATTTAGGCCTCAGACATATTGATTCGGCTGCTGATAAATTAACATAAAAACATATCGAGTCAATTTTTGATAGAGGTTACTCGAGATTTAAGTTGTTAAAGCGCTTAGCTTAACAACTTATATGTCATATGTCACATGGGTTTCAATTCAAGATGTTTTATATACAGCCTATAAGTATTATGTTAGATCTGTTATTGAATATGGAAATGCAGTTTTTATAATTGCCTCTGATCATGTTAGAAATAAGGTTGAATTTTTCCAAAACAGTATGTTGCATTTAATTACTGTCGGGGCCAAATCTCAACCTCTATAGGGGCAGTGAAACTCCGGACAGATTTAGAACCAATGAGTAATAGGTGCCGAAAGAAACACTCTAAACCTTGCTGAAAAGATTTTGAGAAGAAGAAAGAACTCCCTTAATTAAAATAAACCTTTAAACAAGAGTTTAAAAACTGACAAGTTTTTCCTTTCAACATTTCATGATCTTTGATGCTTACAATATTCCTATACCCCTCCACCAAGTTTTCTTACAGAAATTTAACCTTATTTTGAGACAAGTGACATTAGAGAATCACCTGGATTTTGTTTAAAGTGTTAGTAAATAATTTTGTATACTGGGTGACGTAAAAAATGGTTTTTTGTTACTATACATTGCAGATATCCTCTTGACAAATGGCTACACGTGTACACAGATGGCTCAGCAGAATATGCTATTTAAAAAACTTATTCTGGAGCTTATTCAAGTGCTTTCAGTGTTAGTTATCTTGCTGAAAAGTATTGTTACAATTTTAACGGTAAATAACGGGAATATTATTTAAGATCAATAAATTGAAAAGTTATTCTGAAGATTGTGTTTCTTATCTTCGGTTCTGAAGCTGTTATTTGGTTACTTACAAATTAAAGGTATAATGAAAACGCATTAATTCATTCCTGTTAAATGAAGTTAATTAAACTTAAAAAAAGTCTCGAAAAAGTATTGCTTTCCGTGGATACCCAGATATTGTGACATTTTTGGTAATGAGAAGGTGGATAGGCTTGCTAAAAAAGGATCTCTTATATCACAACATGACTCTCCTCTGACCTACCTTAACATCAAAAGAATCATTTACAGTAAATTAAAAAAATTAACAGCACCTCCCTGTATAGTGATGCACCTGCGGGTAAGTTAAGGAGTGTCTTACTCAACAAAAGTAACGGATTTACCACTTTTCTACCTCCTTTCCTGGAGTTACTTGTTTTCGTTTGCTCACAGGACATGGCTATTTTCCGAAGCATTTGCATCTTATTAGAATTAAGGATTCGGCTTTTGTATACCACCAGGGGGATATAAACAGTAACCACCTCAGGAACTGACCTATTGTTTTTTAAAGTATTTTGAAGATAACTCGACGGATGCTAATTTTGATTTTTTTCTATACTTCAGGATCATTTTATTGGGTTGCACGTCAATTAATGGCAGGGATGTCGAAGACGGGTGAAAATAAAAATAATATGCAAAACTATGATAAAAAGTTTCAAGAAATCTTAAATTTATCGGGAGTTTAGGGTCAACTAAAAAAAAATATAATTAAAAATATTTGGTAAACAGCAATTAGAAAGTAAACAAATAATTTTCTACGTTACTATATTTGATTTCTTAAATTCAGTAAAGAAGAAATAAAATGTCAGTAATGGAAACTAATAATAATTAATTAAAATATTAGTCCACAAAAATAAGGAAAATGTGTTTAGAAAATTTGGTTATCATGGATAATCCACTATCAGAAAATGCATTTCAGAAGTAAATAGAAAAAAGAGGTTATATAATTTGTAAAATGATATATGAATATACCTAAGATTTTCTGGAATAAAGTAATTTTACCAGAAGAGAGCAAATAAAATGTTTTTGGGGCAGATCGTCAGTTTAGAGTATGGAGACATTCAAGCCAAGAATTTAAAAGAAGTACCACTCAAATTTCGAGGTGGGTTAGTATTTTTATAGGAATGCATGTGTCTGATGCAAGAACTGGAAAGTTTAATTTCATTGATTTCTAAATGGATCATGAAATGTACATAAATATTTTAAAATAAAATTTAGATTTGAGTGCACAAATTTATTATTATTAAAATTATGGGGCTGTCTAATGATTTTATATTCATGTGCTATACTTGTATTGAGAATATGGCATTTAATACTAGACTTTATCTTCACATTTGTGTACAACCAAATATTAAAAATTTTACTAAATATCTGGATATTAAACTGATGGAACACTTTTGGGAAGAACTAATTTAACAAATCAGAAAGCATCATATTTGTTTAAAATTGTTTTAAAAAGAATCCTGAAAAGATGGTAAAAACAAGTAGAATTTCTACTAAAAATTTAGTGGATATAATGAGAGCAAAATCTAAATTAAAGTTTATAATCAAGTACAAAAGAAATCCCTCTAAATTTTAAATTTTGATACATTTTACTATAATTATTATATTTCCAAAAAAGATTAATACATTCTTGAGATGATGTTTCCATTGTTAAATTTCTTATTTTAATTTATAGAGAAGAAATTATTTAAAATTTTATTTATAATTCCATAATTTATGCAAAAGTGTGGTATTATTAAATTTTCATTGTTAAATTCAAGTTATAATTTTCCATTTAAGATACAAAAGAATAATACATTTTTAATATTGTATTTGTATTGTAAATTGGAATTCGTATTCTATCAGTAAGCTTCGGGATTTAAACTTAATTATGTATTATATGTTCGCACAATCCAAAACCTTATAATCTTTTTTGAAATAGAAAGATGAAAGTTTTTATAATTCATGATTAAAAAGGAATATGATGAAACACGTAGTAAAGCTTATCATTTATATAATTCCTTTAGTCCAATTTCCAATAATTTTTCTTTTATTTTTATACACATTTTCGAAATCATATAAGCCTTTACTAAATGAAAGATTTCTTGACTAATTTTTTTTCTTTATTTGCCATTCCTAAATTTATAAATTACATATTCATTCCAATTGAAGCAAGAACTTTGCCATGTCTGCCAGCTTACATTTTTTTTAATGTAGCAAGAGTAATTGAATCTGTCACGAAAATTGTTACTATCAAAGATAACATGACTCTGGTGCGCCAAGAGTAGGATTTCAGAAAAGGAGAATATTGCTCGTTATATCATAATGTCATTAAATTTAAAGTAACGGAAATATTAATTCTAGGACCGCGAATTATGAAGAAGCGTTCTTTAAAACTGCGATTGGTAGAGCCTGTCTTTATCTCATCCACAGTGCGGTCCATCCAATTGATTCCATATCCCCAAAGAGTATACTTTTGCTTCAGAGTCTGAACAGAGATATTTTCACAGCAATCAGACGGTGTGACCTATAAAATAAATATTTTTAATTGTTATCTTTTATAGCCTGAATTAGAACTAAAGGCTTTCTTATATTTTAGCATGATATCTTCATACAGATGTACTAAAAGAGACAGAAATTAGAGGTCGAAATTCATAAAGTTAATGCAAAGCCTTATAAAATAGACAGATTTGCAGGACTATGAACAACATATGCTTATGAATATTAGGCATAATTAGGATATTTAACAATACAAAATACACTGAATACCATGAATGCAAATAACAGTTAATGAATAAATGAAAACGCATGGAAACATTTCCTTTGGGATCTGTTTGATATAGTTGAATGTTACAGGTGTGTTTAATCAACACATGCATGTCGTCGTATAAGATGTTACGCAAGTTTCTCTACAATTCTAAATTCCTCAATAGTTACCTAAAAAAACCTGAATAGATAGAGCTAAGGGTTTCGGTTCACAATTCATGGGTTCGAATCCCTTCATGGGTATGGATATTTGCAGCTTTTCAGACTCCCCCTTTAAACTGAGGATTCCGATCTAACTAGCCCTCGTGTACAAAAAAATGAACGTTGAGCGACAAATCCGAAATCACTAGTTACGATTTAAACACATTTAATTATACCTAGAGGAATATATTGGATAGTAAAGATTAATTAGCTACATATGACTCAAATTTGTCAAATTTATGTTTCTGGAAACAATAGTTGAACTTCTAGTTTACTTTTTTAGGGAGATAAAATTTTACCAAACGGAAGATTATAACTCTCATTTATTTTGATGCGCATGCCATTTAGAAACGAATATTTCGAAATGTCATCTGTGTCAAAATAATTAATATAATCCAAATTAAATATTCACTTAATCATTGAGTTTAAGTACTCAATGATTGAATATTGAAACTCAAAAAAAAATTTGTTTGTTCGTAAGATATTGAAACAAACTGAAAAATGAAAACTTATTTAATTCGGAATAAGCAATGAAATATCAAATTCAAATTCTGAGAATTAAAAGATATGCACTTTTAGGAAAATATTGTTTCATTCAAAATGTTATAAGCAGGCAAAACCTTAATTTCAAAATACTTGCTGTTACATCGCGTAGTTGACAGTTTAACGGCCCCGCAGGTCATTGTAAGATATTTTAATATCCATCACGTATTTTTTTCCGGGAGGACTTTTCATGATTAGTTGAAGGAATTCACGTGTCCTAAACTCCTCATGGGGTTTGCTTTCTTTTTATTAAACGTGAGTGTCACAATCCTGAGGTCCCCCAGTGATCTGTCCCCTTCTTTCTTTTCCTCTCTTCTCTTCTACTGCCTTCATGGAGTTCTTTATGTAAGTACGGATGTCCCACACCTTAGGTACCCAGGGTGTGAATACCTAAGTTCTACTCTCTCTTTTACTTCTATTCTTTGTATTATCTCTTTCATCCCTGGATGGAAAATGATGGAGCTCTCCATGAGTAGCTATAGAATTTCTGTTTGCTTCTTGCTTCTCATAGACAGTTAAAATTCCCTCGTGTTGGAAGTGCATTGCACCCCTTCGGAAGAGCAGTACACCGTGGCCTCCAGTTTATCTTTAAGTTGATACGTAGTTACACTCGTGGCTAGTCTTCAAGGGATCAAGAGAACGGGTCAAATCCTTGGGATTAGCGTTAAAGGTGATCACTGTCTCCAAGGGCGACTTCCAGTATATAGGTGACATCTAGAACCATGGTAAGTGCAGAGTCTGAATATGTCCAGTGCCGGGGACTGTTATCCCTTGTAGAGCTACGTGGTAAGTGGTAGCGACAAGACTGGGCCTTTATAAATATATGGTTGATTATACTTCTTTCGTCATTAAAATCACTTCATCCACTCACTATATGTCGATAATCATTCATAATACTTTTCTAGTTACAAAAACTTCTCACATCTATTGGTAACATACAAAATGTCAAAAAATTACAATCTGGAGATCTTCTTGTTCAAGGTGATTTGAAACAAGCTTTAGTAAACTTAAAACATCTGGGATCTTTTCCCGTTGAAACATCATTTCATAAAACTTCAACGATTCTCATGGTGTTCTTTCTAAATGTTACAGAAGCAGAATGTTTAGAAGAACGATCAAAAAGTTTGTACAGCACGTTGCATTCGACGTGATGATAAATTTATTCCCACTCAAATCGTTGTTTTGACTTTTCCGACACCAGTATTATTGAAATCCATAAAAATAGGTTATATAAATTGCAAACTTCCCCATTCATTTCAGGTGTTTCAAATGTCAGAGGTCTGAATACTGATCCTATATGTGGAAAAAGTGCAGAATCTAGGCATGAACTAATGCTCGTATTTCAGAAACTTTCAGATGTTATAATTGTTCTGGTTCACATGCTGCATTTTCAAATTTTGTCCTACTATTTATCCAAGAAAAAGAAGTAATCGTAGTCAAGATATAACACAGAATATCACTTTCCTGGAGACAAGTGAAATATTAAAAAATTAAAATATAAAAAATAGTAATATATTAAAAAGTTGGTGTCTCCTATTCTTCTATTTTACAAATAAAAATTAAAATAAACATGAATCCAACAAAGAAAAGTAGTTTACCAATACTTTCACTTTTACGCCACTTTCATCTTTGATAACAAAGTCCATTATTAAATCTTATATCACAAATAGCACAAAGAAATCTACGTCAACTATTAAATCCAATACTGATGATGTAAAATTTAGAAAACCAAACTCTTGTGTAAAAATCTACAAAATAACAATTGATATATCCTCTTCTGAAACAGAAATGGAAATAGACTCATCTCATACCATTTCAAAAGAAAAAAAAAAGGGAAAACACAATTAAATAAAATCTGCTCTAAATAACATCATTAATTTCATGAAATTGTCGTGGGTATCGCAGTAAAATTTGCCACATAAAGAAGTGCATCGGAATTGCACGGCACTGCAAGAGATTTATTTGAAGATTAGCGATGCGTTAAAATTATACGCTATAGTCTTGTTATAAACGGTAATGAAAATGTATCTGACTGAGCATCTGGAGGTGTTGCTTTCTTGGTTTCCTATGATTTTTCCTCACTATAATCCCTCTATATACAAATTTGCAAGTAATAGTTAGAATCATGTCATTCAATTTAATAACCTATATTTACCTAGTAAGCTATATTTTCCACCAAATACTAGTATACATAACAGAAACCATAACAAACTGGTACAAGAACAACTCGCTCCTTTTTAATCATTGGAGATTTTAATGGTCACAGTCCATTGTGTGGGGTAGTTAGAATATAAATCCTCGAGGTTTGAAATAAATAAATTTAGGAATATAGAGGGAAATAGAAGAATTTTTTCATATACTCATACTCTTAATCTACTTAACAATGGCCAAGAAACCAACTTTAATCAATGAAATAGAATTTTCGACTCCTTGGACCTTGCACTCTGCTCATCATCTCTTGTTCTTTACTTTAATTTTAGAGTCGTAACTGACTTAAGTGACATTAACCATTTCCGCTTTTCTGTATCGCATGAATGTTGTTTATAATGATATTCAGCATCTACCACACTACTTGTTTTACAAAGCTATCACATCACAAGCAACTATTACTAGTGTTATAGTAGAGCATGAAAATATCAATGAAGTAGTAACTTGATTATTAAATTTTAGCAGCAGATTATTATTGCATCTGCAGATGACAGTATTCTCTAATCAAGAGTAAGCTTTACGAAAGATAGGAAACCATGATAGAATAAACACTTATTGAACCAAAGGAAAGTCTGAAATACACTACTGGCCATTAAAATTGCTACACCAAGAAAGCGATATGCTACAGAGGTGAAATTTATACGAAAGGAAGAAGGTGCTGTGAGATGCAAATGATTAGCTTTTCAGCTCATTCAGACAAAGCAGGCGCATGTAGCGACACCTACATTGTGTTTAAATGAGGAAATTGTTCAGCCGGTTCCTCATACATAAATTGCTTTTGAACGTTGTTGCCTGGTGAAAAGTTGTTGTGATGCCTCGTGTAAGAAGGAGAAATTCGTACCAGCACGTTTCTGACTTTGATAAAGGTCGAATTGTAGCGTACCGGGATTGCGACTTATCTTATCGCAGTATTGCTGCTCGCGTCGGTTGAGATCCAATGACTGTTAGCAGAATATGGAATCGATGGGTTCAGGACGGTAATACGGAACACCATGCGGGATCTCAACGGCCACCAATCACTAGCAGCCGAAAAGACAAGCATATTATCCGCATGACCGTAATGCATGGCACAACCACGTCACGAGCCGTGAGTCAAGAAACGGGGTCGTTTGGAAGGCAACAAGTGTCTTCACGAACAGTTCGACGACAGCATGGACTCTCAGCTCAGAGACCATGGCTGCGGCTTCCCTTGACGCTGCGTCATAGACAAGAGCACCTTCAATGGTGTGATCAGCGACGAACCTGGGCGCACGAATGGCGAGACGTCATCTTTCCAGATGAAACCAGGTTCTGTGTACAGCATCATGATAGTCGCATCCATGTTTGGCGGCATCGTGGTGAACGCACACTGGCAGCGTGCATTTGTCATCGTCATACTGGCCCATCACCTGGCGTGATGGTATGGGGTGCCATTGGATACACGTCTCGGTCACCTCTTGTTCGCAATGACGGTGCTTTGAACAGTGCACGTTACATTAATGGTGTGTTACGACCCGTGGCTCTACCCTTTATTCGAGCCCTGTGAAACCCTACGTTTCAGCAGGATACTGCCCGACCGCATGTTTCAGGTATTGTACGGACCTTCCTTGATACAGAACATGTTCGGCTGTTGCCCTGGCCAGCACGTTCCCCAGATCTTTCACCAATAGAAAACGTATGGTTGCCGAGCGACTGGCTCGTCATCAAATGCCAGTCACTACGGTTCATGAACTGTGGCATCGTGTTGAAGCTGCATGGGCATCTGTACCTGTACATGCAATCCAATCTCTGTTTGACTCAATGTCCAGGCGTATAACTGCTGTTATTACTGCCAGAGGTGGTTGTTCTGGGTACTGAGAAATCAGTACCCAGAACAACCACCTCTGTCCAAAACAAACAAACAAAAAATTATCCTGCCAAAATTTTTGAAAATTTAATCACTTGTTATTTCTAGTATAATATATTTGTCAAATAAATATCATTTTGTTATCTGCATTTCTTCCTGGTGTAGCAATTTTAATGGCCAGTCGTGTACTTTCTTTTTATCTCCCACTTAGAAAAATCAAATAACTTTTCAAAGAAATAAAAGCATTGCATACGAGCAAGGCGAAAAAATGAAAGAGAATTGAATTAAATTCTTATGAATAAATTCTTCTGTTTCAGCAAGAAACATGTGAAATAACGTAAGAAGGCCGTATGGGATATACCAGGAAAAACAAATCTCTTGTATGCGGGAAAATGGTCAAGAAATCCATATTACTACAAAAATGGTAAATGTTATTACTGAAACTTTTACTTCTACTTGATCTGCAAATAATTATTCTGAACCTTTTCATTACTCATAAAAATCTTACTGTATGTTTTCATTTACGATCTTACACTTTAAACCATCTGTTTTACAATACTGATTTAACAATTTCCGAGTTATGTACTCCATTATCTATTGTTAAATATATTCCTCTTGGTCTTGATGGAATAATTTACTTAATGATACAACATCTTTCTGAAATTCTCTCCAGAATATTCTTTACGTGTTTAATTGAACACACATATACCAGACAGTCGAACATAATAGATAGTTGGAAACATGCAATAATAATTCTAATACGAAAGCCAAATAATGATCCACAGAATTACCAACCAATATCCTTGACTAGCAGCTTGTGTAAACTTTTTGAAAGAATTATTAATGCACGATTGATATGCATCATGGAAAAGAATGATTATTTCTTTTCTTTTCAAAGTAGGTTTAGGAAGTCACGATCTACAATTGATAAATTAATGTTACTAGAAACAGATATTCGCTTTACCTTTCTAAATAGAAACCCTATTTTGTCGAATTTTTTCGATATCTTTAAAGCTCTACCTGGAGATGTGGTATCTCACAAAATTTGTACAATCTTGGTTTTAAAGGAAACTTACCGAATTTATGAAACTATTTTTAAAGCAAAAACGTTTTAAGTACGGCTGGGAAACACGTAGTAGTACAAAAGTAGTACCTTTTTTAAGGTAAAAGGAGTTTCTAATGGATCTGTTTCATGTGTGACACTTTTTTTGGTTTTAGTTGTATACTCAATTTTACCAGCAATTCTACAAACTGTGCAAAAGAATCATTACGTTGATGATTTACTAATTTCGTGTTGCATGTGTTAGAAATAAGAATTTCGTTGAGAGATAAATACAGACAACTATTAACAATATTTTCGAGTGGTCAAATACAAATGGGTTTAACATTTCTGCACAAAAAAAAAGTTGGTATACTTTTTTGCAAACGACCTTTTCATTGAGACTCAGAATTGGTTCTGAATGGTACTCCTATGCATTTTCAAGGTATATATAAATTTCTCTGTATAATATTTGATAAACGTGTTTGACCTTCCTTCTGCATATTATCAACTTGCTTAAAAGGTGTCTTCGATGTTTAAATGTTTTGAGAATTCTATCCAATACATCTTGGGGAGCAGACAGTTTATCTTTACTTCGTGTCTACCGAGAAAAGCATCACCCGATCTACGGTAGATCATGGGAGTGTAATAAATGACTTTCGCTCGACTGACTTATTAGAAACGTTTTTATTATAATCCCCATCAGGCTTTGAGGTTGTGTTTAAGAGACTCCCGTACATCCCCTATTCCTAGTCTATATGCGCAGGCCTTCGAATCATCACTATCATGTAGAAGGGAGAAATTGTCTCTGTCTTATTACTTTCTGATTTTATCAAATAAGAAACATCCGTTATGTGAGAAATTATTAAATATCAATGATAATCACCTCTTCAAAGCTCGATGGTCTTGTATTACTCATTTTGAAATACAAATGCAAAACAAACTTTCAGATGCTATTGGTGGCGTACAGGTCTCGATTATCACATTTGGATAGAAGATAGCATATCTCACATTAACTCTTTTAGGAATTTTAACAAGTTAGACTTCAATAATTCGATTTTAAAATCTTTTTTTAATGAACATCAACAATTTCACTAAACATATGAACCAATTTTTACAGATGTTTTGAAATTTCCAAATCATAAGGTATGTTCATTCTTATTAAAGACCAAACATTCGACTATAAATTCCACCCTTTTATTTCTCTTTTGAAGTTGCAGCTGTTTATTTAGCACTCAAATATATTGATGTACAGGTAATTCAAAAATCCATTTTACGCACAGATTCTATGAGCCTTTTAGCATCTTTACGAATTCCAACTGTTGATTTTCCACTTATTAAAGAAATAAAAATATTCATACACAATTATGCTCAAGAAGAGCCCGAATTTTAGTTTCATGGGCTCCATCTCATGTTGGTATAAGTGGAAATGAATTAGTAAACAATGTTGCAAAATCAGCTTCAGAATTCCTAACTAGACAAATTGCTTAAGCTAATATAAAATCTGTTGTCAATCATTTGTGTTACTGTCATTGGCAGGAAAAGTGGAATCAGGAAACAAATAATAAGCTCCGTGACATAAAACTAACTAATTCCTTAAGGAAGACAAAACAGAAGTTGTGATGCTTTTTTAACGAGGCTTCAGATTGGATATACAAACCTGATATAAATATTTCCTCTTAGTAGAATCCCCTGCATAAATTAGCCATTGTAGAAAGAAACTAACTGGGAGACACATTTTAATTGACTTTACCACTCTTGATCGATATTGGATGAAATAGTTTAGTTCAAGTAACATTAATTTTGAGTTTTTATTGTATGAAACCCCCCATTCAAATCTCTTCATATATATATGAGACATTGGAGTTTTTAATATTTTTAGCTGTTTCATCTTTCTTAATTTAAATTGTTTGTTGCTTCAATTTCTGAATCATTTACCTTAACATTTTCAAATAGATCCTATCCAATGATTTACTCAAATACTAATTTTATTAAATATTAGTTGGTTTTCGGCACAGCTTAAATAAACCGAGGATCTATCGCCAGTAAAATCAAATCAAATCACAAAAAAAAATCCAAAAAACTCTCAAGCACATATAGTAAACACATATTTACGGCAGATGCGCAACATTCTCTCGTTATTAAATGGTGAATGGCAGAGAACATGAGACCTTATTCTCTGAAGAACGGTATTTTACCATTAGGTTACGCTGAACCTGGGAATAGTTGTAAGTAGTGGTTTGGAATCCACTTTAAACTGTGGGTCAGTCTTATTAGCTCTTGAGGGCTAAAAAAATGACCATGAGCGATAAATATACCAAAAAACGAAGCCATCAATAATATAATGACATTATTTTCAAACCAAGAGTGTTGAAAATCAAATTTTCATTATTTTTATAAACAAAGATTGTTAGTATTTCGCTTCTCCAATAAGATACTGATTTAAATTGCATTTAATGCTATGTGCTTTTGCTTCATTCTATGTATTCATTCAGATGGAATATTATCTTTATTTTGGGGATACTGAAAATGAAAAGAAATCAATCCCATAGTAAATGTGTGAAAGTTTTCAAGTATATCAAATATTTTTGTGTCTAGATTTATTATATACTTTACAGATTATATCAACAATTAATTATGTAGTTCCAATACCAAAAAGAAAAGTGAAAAAACTAGGATAAAAAAATAACGGAAACAGGAAAGAAATTTAAAGTAATATGTAAGCGCAAGAACAAAATCTCACATAATAAATATCAATAAATAAATAAATCAAACGTTTAAATAAAGTTAAAAAAAATTTGAAGTAAAATTAACAAAATGAAGTAAAATGCTAGAAGTGTGCATTTTAATGTTGAATATTATTTGCACTTTTTCCTCATCCAGTTTCAGGTTTTGAATATGTTCTGAATATTTACTTAACTTTGATTCAGAAATGTTTACAACTATGTTCATACTTACAAATATGTTCATACTTTTAATTCATAATTTATTTGTTTATTCGTGTAATGTGAAACGAAATAACAAGATGAATAAATAATTTTTCACTGCACATAAAAGTTTTTTATGCAATTTGTGTTCCAGATTTTATTATTTCTGTTTTGATATACATGTTATGGTTCAAATTGCGCGAAAAAATAGTTAAATTATATAATAAATGAGGATATCAAACTACGCACTAAACTGAAATATATACCAGCAGGTGTTTATACATAAGTGCACATTAAAATTCAATTGATATTTAACAATCACATTGGATGACGTAAATAATATTTGGCAATTTACTTATTAATGGTAGACATAAAATTTAATGTGAAAATGTAACACGCGTAAGAGTATATTAGTGCAAATTTAATGCTCAGAGAAATATAATTAAATATTTAATGCACAATGCAATGAACTTAGAACAGCTAAAAGAAATAAATCTCTTTGATTAAGATGTTTTCATATCTAATTGGGAAAATTTGCTACAATTTTCTTTTATCATTTTTACTCCATTGCATGTGCTGTGCCTTATATTGCATTGAACTGCGTCCCATGTAACATATTTTAATAGACAGTGTAGGCTATAGTTTTGTGAATGATGTAAATCCCTCTTTTCTCATTCTGTAATTTTATCAAGTGAAATATTTTATCATTTTATGAATCAAATTCTCAATTAATAAAATGATTAAATGTACATAAAATAAAACGTTTCAGAATAATTCAGTCTTTGGCAGCGTCGGCAATATTGTACATTTAGGGAGATTTTCTTATGTAAATAAATGTGAGATAGATTAATAAATATAACATTGAAGAGACACTCAAGGTATACAATTTTAAGTTACAAAATTAACTTGTATACAATAAACACGAGAAACTTTATAAAACACTCGGGAATAATCAAAGCTATATATAAGAATATGCATGAAACTAACTTCTGCTCTAGCGGTGATTCCTTAAATTAAATATCTACTGTTTCATAAAAGTTAAATATCTACTGCAAATTAAATATCTACTGTTTTATAAAAGTCAAGTACCTTTTTTTAGTAAAATTCTGGTTAGTTTAGATAAAAACTTTTTTATACATCTTTTATATGAACTATAAATGAAAATAGCGTGGTCTTCAAAACTTAGATCTTTATGCCTTGAAACCATGATGTCAAAAGAAGTAAAGATATCCATTAGATATACTTCAAACTGCATGTCTATTTTCTGGTGTACATGTTGAGATTAACAACAATGGTTTACCAATAAGACTGACAATATTTTTGACAGTAATCACTAGAGTGAAAATCAATTTTTTGAAGAATTTAAATATTAAACTCAAGTTGTTTTGAAAAGCACATATATAATGTGAAATTATTCCCAAACAATTATTGTAAAAGATGGTTTATTCCAAACTTTAACTCGGAGATGAAAAACTTATCCAGTCTTTTTTTAATTAAACTCGTATTAAGATTTTTATCTTATATTTTTAACAAAGTAATTTTAGATCTAACTAAGAAAAGTATTAAATTTTACTATATCAATCTGAAACTGAAAGTATTACTGGTCTAAGAGCATTAAATTAATCAATCTGGTAAGAAAAAGTTATGAAAATATTTGCTGTTTTATAAGTGGGAAAATAGAATAAATTTTCATTTATATGACTAAGTATGGTTTCAAAATATGCATCTAAATAAATATTTAATAGTTTTTTACTTTAACAATCTCCTATATTCTACGCTCTTAGCTTTTCATTTTTTTTTTTGAAAACTGCAACAACTATGTTTTCAGCAATAAGCTTAACCAATTTTTATTATTTTTAGCTTTTTATTTTCTTAAAGACGAATTTGTTTTTGAATAATTTATAATATTTCGAATAATTTATAATTATATATATATATATATATATATATATATATATATATATATATA
>JAPDSC010162887.1:600541-615352 GCA_026290005.1 Latrodectus geometricus
AAAAAAACGGTTATTGAAAATTAAAAGGATAAATTCATGGATTAGTTTTCTCTCCTATTTATTTATGTGTTATTTTTATTCATTTTGAATATATTTCTTATAATTCTAGATAACTATTTTATGAAAAAAATGGGTAATTACATTGATCTGATCACAAAAATTGTGCATTCAGAACATATAACTTAAAATATGCTCTAATTTGTGAACGAATTTGTGACTAATTTGGCTTGGAGAAAATTTTCTAGGATTCAAGATTATTTTCCCATTGATTGTGAAGTTTTTTCAATAAATTTATATATATATATATATATATATATATATATATATATATATTTAGGAATTGATAATTATACAATTTAAATGATTACGTAAATGGTTTATATTGCTAATGACATTATAAAATAGATTATCTAAACTGAGAAGAAATATAAATAATAAGCACCTGTGAATCGTTTTATATTTTGAATTATTGAACTATAAAAATATTTTTACTTTTTTGCTTTGTAGTGGGCTTCAAATTGGTAAAAATGAAAAATATTCTTCAGTTTTTTAACGACAAAAAAGAAAAGAATTTGAAATTCTATTTTTCAAGATTATTATTATAAAAAATATTAATTTTAATAGTGAATTTTGTTTTTCATCAAATTTACAAGTGCAATAATTTATTTAAGAGTTATATAATTACTGGACAAAATTTTTTTTTATTTACATCTACAACCCACAAATGTATTTTTATTTGCCGAATTTTTTAACAATCGATTTTGAGGTAATTTAGCGCAACTGCAAATATTATCTTCATTCTTAATGTTTTTTATATAGTTACTTCCTCGTGCAAAAGAAATATTTTAATTTCAAAATATCTATCTATCTATCTATCCTAATACTAGTAAGTTTCTGTGTGTGGGATAAACTTAGGTATGGTTGTTGTATAACAATATGAATATGATACCAACGTTACATGAACACGCAAAAGAATACATATTTTAAACAAAGTTATTTTAAGCAGAAATAGGTTAGGATTAAAATTGGTAATTGTTAAAAAAGATTCTTAAAAGCACCATTCCTAAAAGAATCATAAGGGCTTTTCAGTTTAAATTTGTAGTTCGTTAGAATCCGAACATATACTTTTCAAATATTTCAAAAGCGGTAAATGCTATAATCAAGAGATTATGTTGAAAGATCTGAGGTACAATTACCAACCCAAACTTACACTAAAGGAATAACAATAAACTAAGCCTAACTAATTAAACTAACTCGTATAATAAAACTTATATAAAGCCTAAACTACGTTAATCTTGGAATTCAAAATAGATCGAAAGGATTAAAAAATGTAATGAACATAGGCAAGTGTAATGTAATGTATAATGAGGATGTTTCAAGAATACATTCGAATTTTTTTGTAAATAACTGTTTTGCTTTCCATATTTGTAATGTATACCCTTGGCTACGGAGCACATTCCTTGGCGCAATTTGTAATCATGCCATTTTGGCAACCATTTTCTTGTAGTTTTTTCAGTGTGTCTAACGCTAACTCTCGAACGCTCTGAGAACACGCAAGAATAAACGCATTTTTTATTGCAAACGCTTTTGTCTTTAATTAACTCAGCACATTTTGGACCTAAGCGACCTGAAGGTGAACCAGGAATAAATGATTTTATAAGCTATATTTGAAATTACTATAATAAATTCAAATCGCTTTCAGTGGGGCGCAAACTTTTTTCGTTTGCGACCCCTTTTGTAGAGAAAAATTTTTTGGCGACCCCTAGTGATAAATGTTCACAAATATAATGTATACTTCGCGCATTTCTTTCATTTAATAGAATAAAAACATCATAATATTTGACTCATATTAACTTTATTTATAATTTTAAGAAAATACTTTTTGTATAAGACAAAAATCAGTAAATTGCCCTTTACTGAGATGTATGTGGCTGCAAGTTTCTAATTATCTCATCGATGTTTGGGTGTATGTTGCTGATTGCAATTCGCATGTCATCTTCAGGGTTTAAACGCGACCGGTATTTAGTTTTTATTGAAACTAGTTTGTTAAACCCAGTTTCACATAAATACGTTGATGCAAGTTGCATTAACACTCCGATGGCATTCTTGCATAAAACAGGATATTGGTTTTCCACGGATGCCAGAGATTAAGCTTATTCTTAAAAGCTTGAATTTTACTAGCTTGAGTTATGATAGTTGAATTCTCACTCTGCAAGCTCAAATTTAAGTTATTAAGTTTTTCGAAAATATCAACTAAATGGCTCAGCTTCCCTAGCCAAATTTCTTTGATATAATAACTTGCCAATCTATGTTTCTTTTTGATTAAAAACGTGTACACTTCATTTCTTAAATCAATTATCCGTCGTAGGGTTTTCCCACGTGAAAGCCACCTGACTTCGGTGTTTAACAGTAATCTCTCATACGCTGAGCCCAGCTCATTGCAAAGTATTGAAAAGAGACGGCTGTTGGGGCTGTTACATTTGATGTAGTTAATTGAGCTAACAGCGTCTTGTAATATGCTGCAAACTCTTCGTCCATATCTTTGCAACAAGAAATTGCCGATGAATCATACAGTGATTAAATACCATATGAGGCGCCACTTTCTGAATTAAGCCTCTGAGTTCTTTATTCGAACACGTTAATGTTGCAGCACCATCAGTACAAACCGCAACATAGTTTGCCCCGGTAAGGGACTTTGTTTCAAAATATTCATTTATTACTTCGAATATTTTTTCTCCAGTTGTTTTTTCTTCCAACCTTTTGCAACATAAAAACGTTTCTGTTATATCTCCATTAAAAATAAACCTAACATAAATAATTACTTGTGACATTTTAGTAATATTTGTAGTCTCGTCCAGTTGTAAAGCAAATACAGATTAATTTTGTATGCGTGTTATGACTTTTGACTCGATATTTCGTGACATTTCGGAAATCCGGCGAGACACTGTATCTCTTGATAATGGTATTATGTTTAGTTCATTTCCATATTTATCACCATGCATAATTGTTTGGGGTTTCATTGTTTTTCCTATTAGATAAGAAACTTCTAAAGAAGCTCGTAACGCTTTTTGAGTTATTGTTGTAAATTTCTTTAAATGTGTGCTTTGAATTTTTTGATTTTCAGCTCGTCTTTGAAAAAAATCGGCATGTTTATTTTGAAGTTCTTTATGCTTAGTTTCCAGGTGCCTTTTTAATTTAGCTGGTTTCATGCTCTCATTTGCTAATTTTTCGTTGAAAATGACACATATCGGGCGTCCTTCATAATAAACAACACAAAATGTAAAATCATACTTAATAAATTCCTCATTACCTGATGCACGTATTACCCTTTTATCCATTATAAGAATAGAGGTGAAATTATTTAAACTAAAACAAATAATATATAAAATTTTATCATTTTTTACGAGAAATTCAATAAAATTAAGAGATCTTTCTCTAATGATAGTATATACCTGATAACAAAGAGTAGCAAAGCTCGATAAAAATATAAAAAATCATAATTACAAAACGTCATATAATAAAACTTGAGGACAAACTAAAACAATTGCAGGCCAATTGCTACAACTTCATGGGAACACTTCACGTCTTTACTCTGACTATCAGATACACCGCGTACATCGCCATCTGATTGGCTAATAACGGAAGCGAATTTTTGCCCTTTCCCTGCGGTTAATGTCTAGTCCATAGGTGGGGAACCCGCGGCCTCCGCGAGGTTCTTGTGCGACCCTTCGCCACCTAGTACAAAATGGTAGAGTTCGTTTTAAACAACTATTGTACATCAACGCCATGACAGTTGCGCAAAATATCCCGCCAAATACAATCATATTGTAACATGACGTCAGAATACTAGTCTGAAACAGACTATTTAAATTAGCGCTAGCAGCGCCAACTACCTTGTCTAAGAAGTAAACAAAACTCGGTTTCAGATCTCCAATTTGAGTGTTACACTTTGCTTTGGCATCTATGACTCACATCTCTCAATGCTTCCCTGTTTCCATCTTCAGCAAACTGTAGTTAACAGTGCGTGCTTATAACAGTTACACGGTTTTATTGTATTTCTAGAAAGTATACACTTTGTTAAAGATATTTGATATTCGTTTTTTTTTTTTTTTATCCATTATGCCAAATAGTAAGAGAAGAAAATTAGGTGATGAAAAAAGAACATTTAATGTAGAAGGAGAGTTAGATTTTTTCTTTACTGCTGAAAAAGATAAAATGATGTGTTTGTTGTGCAATACAGTTTTAAATTCTTTAAAAAAAAGGTAATGCAAATAAACACTATTTGACTCATAAAGAACATAAATATTTCGTTTTAGAAGGTGAATCACGAAAAGCTGCACTTCAAAAGTTGAAAAATGAGTAGCATCATCAGCAGGCATCTAACTGGAAGAACTCGCGTAGCCGATATTTTCGAAAACTTCAAAGAAGTATGTAATAAATTACAATTGAATGTCAGTAATTTAGTCAATGTCTGCACCGATGGTGCACCTTCCATGAGAGGCAAAAAAGACGGATTCGTTATTTTGTTAAAAAAGGAAAACTTAAATTTGAAAAATTGATATTTCACTGCATTTTGCATCAGCAAAATCTTTGCGCAAAATCTTCCATTTTTCAAGACACTCTGGATAGAACCATTGCCATTGTAAACTATATTCACATAAATGCAATGCGTCATCGTAAATTTCGGCAGATGCTATCTTTAGATGAGGAAACGTATAGTGTTGATAGTACTGCAAGGTTCGCTGGCTATCAACAGGTCAGGTTTTGATAAAAGTTTTGTCTTTACGACGACAAATTTTAAACTTTTATCAAGAAGAAGGAAAACAATGTGATCTATCAGATGAAGTATTTCTCAGAAACCTTGCATTTTTGCCTGACATGATGACAAAACAATTTAAATATTTGCCTGCAAGGTGAAACGAGGTATATATATGAAATGTAACGTTTAGAGAAAAAATTATCATTTTTCAAAATATTGCTTTGTTGATCGGAAATATGTGCACAACACTTCCCGGAGCTAGCTAAAATTTTAAATGAGCAGAACTGTGAAAATAAAATATTCGATGAATATGTAGGTGTCTTAGATTAATTAATACAAGAGAATACTAATAGATTTTCTGATTTTGACGAGCACACTCCTGCTATGAAACTGGCCTTTGAACCACGTTTAATAGATATATTCGAGGCTCCTGCAGAACTACAAATGGAGTTAATTGATTTAGGTGAAGATAGTATCATCAAATCCCTTTTTAACGCTAAATAGGATCCCATAGAAATCTGGAAAAATGCTGTTGAATATCCATGCCTTTGAGAACATGCTCGCCGTTTACTTTCCTGTTTCGGAAGTACCTACTGTTGCGAGACAACATTTTCTCTCATGTCAAAAATAAAAAAATAAAAAATTTAAGAACGCAAATTACAGATGCACACATTTAGAGGATCAATTAAAGCTGTGTGTTACGAAGCTTGATCCAAATATACAATTACTGTCAAATAAAAAACAAAGCCAAATAAGTTACTAACTTAGTGAATAAAAAAATATTTTTTTATTGTATTTTTTAATATTTTTATATTATTTTATATGCATATTATATTTAAAATTTTGTAGTATTATATTTTATTTCTTCTATATAATGCAATAAATTGTTAAATCTATAGAAAAACTATAATAATTTCACAAAAGTCACTTTCTTAGGTCAATCAGCTTATGCGGCCTCTCTTATTGCTGCCTTATTTAAATGTGGCCTCTAATGGTAAAAAGGTTCCCCACCTCTGGTCTAGTCTAACAGGCGCTTTTCAGTAAAACTAGCAAATTACGGCGCGAAGAGGGCGCTGTCTACACTAGTGTCTCGAGGTAGAGTCCATAGCCGGGCTCCAGATGGGAATTCTAACGCATGCGCACTTGAAGAAAGTGGTGGTAATAATTTGGCGGTATACAATATGTACATTTAGTTTTAGCAAACCTGTTTGCTTAACTATGGAGCCGAGTTTCGGGGCTCTATCAGAAATGAATTTCGCTGCCCACTGAGACTTATCTTTCCTGTTACTTATTATATATTTCCTTCTTATTTCTATATTTTAGTAAAGATATTGTAAACTTTGTGTCATATATCTTTTCCAATATTTTTTATGTGCTAGCAATAAAAAAGAAGGATCACATTTCTTTCTGATTTCTGTATTTAAATAAAAAATTATAAAAAAAATGAGAATAAAATGTCCTGTGTAAAAAAGTCAAGGTAAAATTACATCAATTTTTCACGATTTCACGACAATTTTTTTTCTAATATACGAAACAAAACATTTATAAATTTTATCACTTCACCATGCTTTTATATGACCAAACTATATTTTAAGCCTGGTTTATAAAGTTAAAAATATTTCGGATTTTTCATTATTTTGGATTTTCTTTACTTTACTAAGTTCATACGCCAAAACAATATTTTATGTCTGGTTTATAATTATTTATCTCAAGTAATTTCTTTAAAATTTAATTTTAATTAATTTTTTTGCATGTATGAATTGTTGTAACAAGCTTTGGATGCATTATACATTTCAATCAAAAAACTTCAAAATTAAAATATGTCATTTAATGTGTACACATTGCCTATTTTTTAAGTTAAAAATTCTAAGATAAATCATAAGCTTCCAATAAATTAAACTTCTGTAGTTCGATTCAAGAGTATAATTCATTTATTTGTAAAAATAAGATTTTAGTTTTTATAAATGAGGAATACAGCGATCTAAATAATAAGCTTATTACTATGAATTTCGCCAAACAATCAATTTATTACTATTAAATAAAAAGGAATAATTTAATATTCTGATTAATCTAAGCTTTATGAAGCTTAGATTAATCAGAATATTATATATTGTATGAAATTTTTTTTAAAATATAAATATAATATTTTAAGATAAAAAAAATTGTATTGAATATAAAAAGGAAAATTCAATAGAATTTTTTCTATCAAGAGAATGATTTTTTTAATTAATACAAAGAAAAAAATTAATAACTCATTACTTTATTTAAATGGTAGGAATAAATTTAAAGCATATATTTAACTTCATTACAATATTCTTATAAAGCGTCAGATTTGGATTTTGACAAGATAATCATTTCATAATAGATAATAGATTTCATTCTATATTTTTTTCTCATTGTACAATTAATATTTTCAAAGAACTTTTCTTAAATTAAGATACTGCTGTTATTTAAGTTAAAAGGAAAGATTATAAATCCTTTATTTAAATATAGATGATTTTACTAATATTATAAGTGTGCATTTTTATGTCTCAAGCAAATCACTTTGAGTAAAATTAACTTTTTATCATTTTGGCTTTCAATAGTTATTTTGATGTGAAAACAATTACTACTCTTTCTCCCCGATATATAATAGAACTTGAGTTTTTCAAAGATTCAGTAAGTGTAGTGTGTTTACTTGGTATTTCAAATTATATTCATACTTAAATAATTTTAAGCAATCAGAGAGCAAACAAAATCACTCTCAGCCACATTTAAATCATACATGCATTCAAACATATCATTCACAACAGAATCAGAATTCTCACACAAAAAGATTACAACCCTCACATATTTGTAGCCAAATTAATAGTTGTTAATGACAAAAAAATTTAAGAAGCAACATGGTTAGTATTTGACCAATGAGGAAGTAAATAAATATCATTTGGTATATCACTAGGCACATTAGTGTTTTTCTGCCAATTCCCAAGCCCATTTATCAAGCATAATTACACTTGTCAATCATTCTCAGGCCATTTATCAAAGGCTTTTTAAAAATATAGTAATACAAAGTCGTTACTCTTTTTGAAAGGATAACGGATATGTAAACAAAATACACTTGCTAACCAGATAAATTTATCGCATTATTCACATCGCCAACCCGCTGAATCTCAGCCAAAATTTGTTACTCAAAGCGCATGCGTTAGAATTCCCATCTAGAGCCGTGCTTTGAAGAACTCTATCTCGAGACACTAGTGCTATCTACCGGAGTGAAAAATTTGCGTCTTCACACTTTACATACATGACGCATTACGGTCAAAGAAAGAGCGGACAGCATGAAATTGCAATTAAACAGTGAGTGACGGCGCTTCACTCTTTATATGTACACTGTATGGTATGCAGCATGCAGGCATAATGCATTTCATAAAAAATTTGGCGACCCCCAAAAAACTTCTGGTGACCCCCACAGAGATCGCGATCCCTAGTTTGCACACCACTGTAAGGCTTAGATGTCTGATATCACAATGCTAAATCGCAGCATCAAAGGCCAGTTGACGAATTTAAACAACGTTATCACAAAAGAGCAAGATGAAATGAGCATTCCTAAACTTCAGGCTTGACTGAATATTTTACTTAGTATACAGCAGAAATTCGAAACACTTAAGAAAGCACAAAATCGTAAAGGAAAAATTCTAAAATATTGAAACCTCTCTTTACGAAGTGGATGATGTCATTTAAAAATTGGAGGTAAGCTTTAAAACCTCTATTAACAAATTTAATATTGTAAATATTAACTCTGTGCAAAACAAAAGTGTTGTGAAGAATCTATAATCAGCGATGAACCAAAAAGATCTTTTATAAAGCTTTCGAAAACCACACTTCCGTTTTTAGCAGAAAATTTGATGAATGGAACTTGTTCAAAATGCAATTTAATAGCCTAATTAGTGAAAATCCTGAACTTTCTAAAAATAAAAAATTGCATTACTTACGCGGATCACTTAAAGAAGAAGCTAAAATGATAAAAACTTTTTTCTTTTTTTAAATCCTTAAAGGAAATCTACTAAAACAAAAAAATAATTGTTAAATGTCATATCAGAAGCATTTTAAATCTATATCTTATAAAGCATGAGTCAGGAAAAGATCTAGGGAACAAATTGAATACCATAATCTTAGATCTTTAAAAATCTTAAATTTCGCTAGAGATAAATTATCTAATGTCTTGTAATTAAATATTATACTTGATAAATTAAATCGAGACACTCGTAACAGTTTGAATTAACGTTGAAAGACAATGATGTACCAAAATTTGATGATTTTATCGAGTTCCTAGAAAGGAGATGTCAAATTTTAAACAATATTCAAACAAACATTTCATCTAAATTTAATATCGAAATCTTTATTTGTTAAGACAGATAAATCTCTTAAATTGTGTAGTGCTTGCAAAATACCAACACATCCGCTGTATCATTGTAATGTAGTTAAAGAAACGAAATTATCTGGCAAATAAACAATGCTATATGTCGCATGGAAGGGGATTCAAAGGAGTCCTTGAGTCTGCCAGTGAGTCACGTTTTCTTTCCTCCGCTGTTGCAGATAAATGTATTTAATTTGATAAAAAGAAAAAAAAATATCCCAATTACTGGTTTGAATGATACTTTTGTAAATATAAAGAAAAAAGGTTTCAGCTCTTTTATCCAATAAAAATAAGGATTCTCAGTGGGAAGTAGATTTATTAATTGTTCCTAAGATAACAAGTTTTACACCTTCCAAATAATTAAATATTCCAAATGAAGTTAAACTTGCAGATCCATCGTTTTATATTTCGTAAAATATAGACATTCTTTTGGGTGCAGAATTGTTCTTTTCATTATTGAATGAAAATAAAATAAAGCTAGGAAATTACTTATTCTTACAATAAAGCTATTTTGGTTATCTTGTTTCAAGTGTTATTTTTTACAATACTTCTTATTATACTCCTAAACAATGTTTTTTAACTAAAAACTTGACTTTCTTAATAAAAATCTGAAACGTTTTTGGAAAATTGAAGAAGTGGAAACAAACAAAATTTGCGACGATGAATTAAAATATTGTAACGAACATTTCGCAAAAATTCACTATAGGAAACCGATTGGTCGATATGTTGTGGAAATGCCATTCAAACCTAATTCTACCGAAGAAATGTTAGGGTATTCTAAAGCAATCGCATGTAAAAAACTAGACCGGTTATGGATGCGTTTACAACGCGATCATACTTTGCAAACTCTTTATTCGGATTTTTCAACGAATATGAATTATTACAACATATTGTTAAGAAAAGAGAGGTACCACCTACCGCATCATGGTGTGTTACGCCCATCAAGTAAAACTACTGAACTTCGTGTAGTTTTCAACGCGAGTTCTAAAACGTCCAGTGGAAATTCTTTAAATGATCTATTGAGTAAGGGAGGAGTACTTCAGGAATATCTATTCTCAATTCGAATTAGATTTAGAAAGCACGCCTGCGCATTCACTGAAGATATAAAGCAAATGTTTTGGATGCTTGAGATTAATCCTTCATAAATTAATTTCAAAACTTTTTATGGAAGGATAGTAAAACTGCATCAAATTAAGGTTTTTGAATTACGAACGAATACATATGGAGCCTCATCCGCTCCATACTTAGCTACAAAGGTTCTACAACAGCTTGCTCTGGAGGAGGAAAGGGACTTTCCTTCAGCTTCAAAGACAATTCTTCTTCAAGATTTTTACATGGACAATTGCCTCTCTGGTGCATCAGAATTTTGCGAATTTGAAAAACTGAAATCGGAATTGAAAAGCTACTCCAACGAGAAGACAAGGCTTTACAAATGGTGTTCCAATAGGAACAATTGAACTTAAAGAATTCACGCTGGACCGAAATTCCGAGGAAATACTGGTCAAAACTCTAGGATTGTTTTGGAAAAGTTTACGTTATTCGTTTATGTATAAAGTTAGCTCCAACGCAGATTGTAGTTAAACCAAACGGGAAGTGCTTTCACAAATTGCTCCCATATATGGTCCCCTTGGACTTCTGGGACCAGTCATTGCCAAAGCAAAATTATTCTTCGAACAACTGTGACTACTTAAATTGGACTGGAATGAAATTCTTCCACCAGATATGTCCAAATTATGAAAAAACTTCATAATGACTTTGCCAGATTTAGAACCTATCCATGTTCCCAGATGTGTTTTGCAAGTTAGCACAAAGTTCGTAGAGTTACAGAGTTACGGGGACGTTTCTTCAAAGGCATATGACGCTGTGATTTACATAAAAATTGTATCCCATTCAGAAAAAATAGCAACCAAACATTTATGCAATAAATCACGGATGGCTCCAACCAACTCGATGGAGATTACTAGGTTTGAGCTTTGTTCCTGCCTACTTCTCTCAAAACTGATATAGAAAGTCATTGCTGCAATAAGACAGGAAAGAGATTCTGTCACATTATATTCAGACTCAACAATAGCTCTCGCATGGATAAATTCTTTCAAACTTACTCAAGTTGGGTGTCTCAAATTCAGCAATTCTCGAAACATTTTCAGTGGCAGCACATTCGATCAGCCCATAATCCTGCTGACTTACTCTCCAGAGGACTTGATGTTAAAACCCTTGCTGCCAGTAAATTGTGGTTTAAAGGACCAGACATTTCAAGATTAATTAAATTTACCTGCCTTTCAGACTGTGCAAATTTCTAGTGTTTTAACCGACAAACTTTTTACCGATGAACTCAAATCTATTTCCAAAATAATTTTAACTGTAATTAATGATAAGATTTTAAATGATTTACTGATATGATTTTACTAATGATTTTCATAAACTAATTAGAATTCTAGCATTAAAGTTCTTCCGAAGTTGTAAATTCCTTGAAAGGGAAAGAGGTTTCCACAAACAGGAGGAATACAAAAATGCAGAAAATGTTCTTTTCTTTCTGTTGCTTTGTTCTTCAGAAAGTAATTTGGGACTGAAGTATTATTTGAATATCCACATTTATATTAAAATGTATATTAATAAAAATTGCATTATATTACTTGATGATGTTGACACATATTAGGCATGTAAGCATATCGAATTGATGGAGAGACTAAATTGATTCTTCTCTGTAGAAAACGTTCATTTATAAATTTGAATATGAGTGCTTTTTACAGATAAGTGTCAGTGTCTTACTAGAAGCACCACAGAAGTGAATGTCATCTCCACCAGGTAGGTGCCTCTTTATCACATAAATTTCTGATTATTGAACCTATGAGAGTCATTCATTTAATCCATTATTTAAAAGTACCTCTTTAGTTATAAGATTTGTATTTTATTTGTAAGCTTGTAATTTTCCTCAAATCACAACCAATAGTGTAATTACCATTTTACTTACGAATGGCAATAATTAAATTACCCTGGAATAGATTCATTTCTTTCGCTACTATTGAACTCGCCGTTGTCGAGAGATAAGAGACAGCGCTCTTCAAAGCATCAAGTCCCGAGTTCAATCCCAGCCACTATTAAACAACGGGAGAAGGATGTTGCGCTTCTACCTCCTGCATGACTTTCTGGCTGGTGCTTAAAACTTTTCAGGTAATTTTCCTTTGTAATATATGAATATGGTCAACTATCTATGAAAAATCCTCTCGAAACGTTATTTACCTGGTGGATGTTAAAATGTTCCACAACGGATTTTGACCATTGGGTTGTCCATTATGAAACGTCAAATTTCTTTCATTTCTAAATGCTTGAAGTCTTTATATTTAGAATTCAACCTCCCTTTTATCTATCAACCGACTCAGCATCTCCGAAATATCTGTACGTCGCAATAAATTGGTCAAAAAGCGGCCACGACGGCAGAGTTACATCGGAACTTTCCTTCTAAAAAGCGGCCTGCGACAGCAGAGATACGTCGTAGAGTATTCAACAAAAGCGGCCACGATGTATTTTTCCTCATAGTTGAAACCACTTATTTTTGCTTTCCCCCTAATCGGTGGTTTGATTGATTGGTCTCAAGGATCCACACTCCTTGGAGTTTTTTCTTTGAAAACTAAAACTCAGCATGAGTTTTACGCCCAAATATCTAGAATAATGATTGTTTTTTTCGTCAAAATTCCACTTTAAAATTTAATAATCTATAAATTTGCTATTTTAGAAACAAAATGCAAGTTTATACAATACATATTATTTTTAATTTTAGTTCCTAAGCTAATTGAATTAAGCGCTTTTATTACCACAAAAATTTTAAATCCTTATGTATTTTTAAATTATTAACGCTATTCTTCTTTTCTAAGTTAAATTTTGATAACTTTTCTTTTTATGCTAATTATTTCATGCATTTTAGTTAATCTAATTCAGTTTTATTGCTTTTAAAGGAATTTTTTATCAAGTAGTTACGACTGAAATAAATAAATAAATTTCGTAAATGGAAGTTATTTAATTTCCAGTGAAATAATTCATGGCTGTAATAGTAAAATCGATGGGTTTACCACAACTAATAATATTTACGTTAAGATCTAATAATTAAAATTAATTTAATTTGCATTTTTATTTGTGTGCATTAGGAAAAAATTTACTTCTGTGAGTTTACTTTCTGCATATTAAATTTTATTTCGTTATTACTTTAATTTCTTTAAACATACACTTCCAATATTGATAATAAAACAGAAATATCATCTAAAGGCAATGGTGCTGCAAAAGATTTGGAGCCAATAATATTAAACATGTTTTGACAATTATTTCTTTTAAATGAAACATAATATTGAAAAATACATCAACAATATTTACTGTTGCACCTTATAAAGTTATATTTTAATATATCAATATTAAAACGATAGTATTTCTTAAACATTTCACGTGATTAGAAAATTTTGAGTATAAAGTGAAATTATAAAATTTCAGATATTACCTTAATTCAGCTGTGAAAGTCATTTTAGTATGTATATTTTTAATTACTTGCAAACATGTAATAAATTTTCGACATGACGTAACAATAAATTTATAGTAAGAAATTTATTAAAATAAAATTCCTTACTAGAAAATTTATTGCATATTTAAAACAAAATAGATTTAGAGGAATATAAATAATCAAATTTTTAAACAGTAAATTGTTCAGAAGCAAAATAATAGAGTTTCATTTAATATTTAAAAACGAGCTAAAATTTTTAATATAGAAAATAGTTTTAGCTCTTTTATTTTAGAGCTGTGTGAAATGGAATGATCATTTCGTTAATGATTAGTTGAAATCACATTTATGCTACATCTAAACAATTAAATTTTTAACCCACAGAAAGTAATTTTATTTTATTACCAAATTTATTTTTAAAATCAGCAAATTATTAATACGTTAATTCCACCAATAATTATCTTTAACGCGATCCATATTAGATATAAAAGAAATTTTTAAGTATCATAATTTTAATCAGAGAATTTCTTGTAAAATGGTGAAATATCTACTTTACTTTTCTTATTTGAATTAAAAATTAATTTTTTTGGTTGATCTCTTAAACATAAAATGGTATATTCCATATATGATTGATTGGGTCATTAAAATGATATTCATGAAAAATATAAATAAATTCACGAAAAATATAAGTGAGATAATTTTTAGGAATGACAGTAAAATATGTCTTTAATCAATGAAATAAATAATAATATACTAAGAAAATTTATATCTCTCAATCAAAATTCAAATTTTAAATTAAGAGAGTGTATATTCTCTATAAAGTCTCTTTAATTAGGAGACTATATAAAAGAGATATTTAATATATAAAAGTTTTTCATTCACGCGCGAAATATTAATACGCGCGTAATATTTTGTTGCGAATGAAACACCATTTTGTAAAAATACTTTCTTATAATGAAGGAAGAAAGAATTCATGGTATATAGCAGGGATGGCCAAACTTTTGGGATCCATGGTCTACTCCACATTTAAAAAATTGAAGGCGGTCTACCAATGGCAGAAATAACGTACATGCTTATATATTTATTTTCGGTAACAGAAAAAATAGTATATTATCTAATTTATATATATATATATATATATATATATATATATATATATATATATATATACTGAAC
>JAPDSC010162887.1:615452-628389 GCA_026290005.1 Latrodectus geometricus
ATATAAACTTAGTATTTAAAAATAAAAATTTACTGACGAAAATAATCAAAGTATTCATATACATAAAAACTAACGAACCAATTCACTTTGTCTAGATGAAATTTGACACTGTATATCTGTGACAAGTTTATCATATTGTGGCTGATACGAGCTTATTGCAATGTGTAAACACGAAATTATATGTTCATCTGTTAAACGCGACCGATGTATAGTTTTTATAGCGTTCATGGTTGAAATAGCAGATTCGCAAAGATACGTCGATCGAAAGTATGATTTCAAATACAAAATCAATTTGTAAATATTTGGAAACGTTTCCTCAGAAATTAATTTCCAAAAATCAGTATCGCTAGATGCTCTGGATTTAAGAAATATATCACAACTTAATTTAATAATTTCTTCCTCGACCGTGACTGAAGGGGTATCTATTAAATGTCCTATTTTTTCAGATACTCCATCAATGTTGAAAATTTTCATTAAATAGAAATATCATAAAATTGAATATTTCTTCCACCCTAAATAAGTCAGTGAATCTTCCATCAAATTCTTCAAACAAAACATCTAAGTGCTCAGCGAAATCTTTGAAGTCTCGGTTTGGATTATGGATGCACTCTTCCTCCATGTTATTGAAGTTTCTCAATTCATGTTTTCTTAATTGATACGTATACCTTTTTATCGTTTCTTTGAAAGTTTTAATCGCACTCATCATGTCTGTTAAACATTTATTCTTTTCTTGTACATTTAGGTTTAAGTCGTTAAGTTTTGTAGTGATATCGCAGAGAAAAGCTAGTTTCATGAGCCATTTCCTATCTTACAATTCAATAATGTGCTTTCCTTTTATTTGTAGAAAATTTCTTATTTCTGGTAACAGAATACGAAATCTTTTTAAAAAAGCACCACGGCTTATCCACCTCACGTCTGTGTGCAATAAGAGATCTCTGTACTCTGATTCAGTTTCATCCAAAAGCGCCCGAAATTGTCGTCTCTGAAGAATTCTTGAACGAATTGAATTTAAGATTTTAAAAGCAATTTGCATTATATCATTAGACTTTAGTGTTTTTGAACACAATACCTGTTGATGGATAATGCAATGATAGCTAGTAAAACTGGGAATTTCCTCATCATTATTGCATAAGGCAATAAAACCATGATTTCTGACCATTGTGGGAGTTCCATCTGTTGTAATAGAGACCAATTTATATATTGGAATAAATGTCTTATCAATAAAGTTTTTAAATGAATTGTATATATCTTGTCCCCTCGTTTGTCCTTTCAATGGAATTATAGTTAATAATTCTTCTTTTGTAGACATATCTTCGAAAACCATTCTCACAAAAAGGTATAACTGTGCAATGTCACTAATATCTGTGGATTCATCAAATTGAAGTGATAGGAACTTACAAGCTTTTAAATCGTCATTTAATAAATTTTCCAAGTTATTATTCATAGCTTCAGTCCGTGGCATCACAGTGTTACGCGACAAAGAAATATTATTTATTGATGATATTATTTCAGATTTGTTTCTAAAATCGTGGAAAAGCACTTCTTCCGCTTTAATGAAAGCATCTTTTATCAATTCTCCATCTTCGAATGTTTTTTTTCGCTTTATCAAAACTTCTATAATTTTGAACGACGCCAAAGTTACTGCTTTAGCTTATGTGCCTGGTTTCGTAAATACCGATTGCTGTACATGTAAATTCGACTTTAATTCATGCACTTTAACTTTTCGAAGCTCATTGCCGATTGGAAAGTCTGTAGCGTATACTTGCATAAGTGCATGGTTTTAAGATGTCTTTCGACGTTTTCTTTTTTTGGTAATGCCACACTTGAGTTACATATGAGACAAGCAAATTTCTCCTTCACCATAACGAAAAAGAAATCATCTTCCCACTCATTGTGATTAATGTGACACCAGTGCTAAGAGAAGAATGTTTTACTTCTCTTAGCATTGGTGTCATTTTGGACGGGTTGTTGAAGAACAAATTCAACAGTTTCGAACAGCAGTTCGAACATTCAACTGTTTTGAAACAAATTCGTATCAGTGCTGTAGGAAGTGAGCGACCTGCCACGTAAGACAATTAACTTAGAAGTGAAACTAAACGGCCAGAAGTGACGGGTAGACTAGATGACTCGATACGTCGCTATCATGCGCCGGCTACTGGATATAATCTAAGTATCCCACTTTTTCAAATTCTTTCGATTTAATTCCACTGTAAAACAAAAATTTCAGTGCCTTACTTTGCACAGTTTGTTTTAGGTTTTAAAGCAAAAACTGTAGTAAATTTTATTTTAAATAATTCATTAATTCTATGACATAAGTCATAAATTAAATTGTTAATATCCGAGGTCATTATCGGGATGGTCGCGCGGACTACCTAAAATGTCTTCGCGGTCGACCAGTCGACTGCGGTCGACGTCTTGACCATCCCTGGTATATAGTTATGTATTATTTTATGTGAACTAAAAAGTCAATAGAAAGTCGCTCATTAAAATATTATCAATTTTCTTCATATAAATCTGGTGCTTTTGCCAAATTAAATAATATTCTTTTATCTTTATTTTTAATTATATACATTCATTTAATTCTTACTGAATAAATTTCATTAAACCGTTTCGAACTTAATGATCAAGACAGTAGAATATTGAAAGCTAAAATTATTATTTCTAAAATTTTTGTAAGTATTCGACAATACTATTTCAAACGGACTCCTATATACGTGAGAGGAGTTTTGTTTCCAAAAAGAAAACTCATCATGTGTAACTTCCTTTACGATTTAAGCATGTTTCCTGTTAGTCAGAGAAAGAATGGTTTCAAAAATGTTAATCAGGGAAAGATGAAAGAGGAGGGTGTTTACTTATGTAAATAAAGCTTTGTGATTATTCTAAAGAGATGAAAAATTGTTTTCTCACTCTGATTCATTGCCACAAATTGAGGATTATATACTACTTTTGTAATAACTAAGAACTTACATAATAGAGTACATTTTATTCAAAAGTATTTTCGGAAATTTAGTTGAATAAAAATCATAAGTAAATCAATAAATTCTTTCCTTTTAAATAATTCTTTTTGTTTGCAAGTTAGTTTTTGAAATTAAAAAATTCAAATCTAAAATCTAATGAATCAAATCTTAAAAAGAAAGCATAAAAAAGTTTTTAAACTTATATTGTATATAATTTCTTATTTAAAGGGAAAATTTTTTATAAAAATATATAGCTAGAATATTTTTTATGGATGACAAAAAAGAAGTCTCTAATCAATTAAAAAATCAAGTATTCGCAAAGGAACTTAAAAATTTTCAATATACATAAAGTTTCTTTAATTAGGAAACTTTATATATACTAGAGATATATAAATATATAAAGGTTTTGCATTCGTAATATAATAAAATATTACGAATGCAAGAATTTTTCGTAAAAATATTTTTACAATAAAGTAATAACAACCTCTTAGCACTTTGTTATATATTATATTATGTCAGTCACTAGAAACTCATTATAATTTTAAAAGTTTTTTTTGTACAGTGAGTTTGCCAAATTAAGTTATAAGGATTTATTCATTTTTATTTTTATTTATACATAAGTTTCCTTTCATATACGCGAGACTAATATTTAAAAAATAACTCGAGTAATGCCCTTGTGGAAATAAATATTCCATTTATATTAGAATAAATTGAATGTAACAGTTTAAGCTACTTAGTACATGCAATGAAATATATTTCAATTCAGATTAACGAATGAAATTAATTTTCATGAGCTGTGACAACTGATATTTTATCTAAGGTTTTTCAGTTACGAATTGAAAAAACCAATTTAGCAAACAAATTTCGACTTTAATGTTTTTAAATAAGCAAACAAAATTTATCTATTAAAAAAAAAAGCTTAAGTAATATATATTTTAGTTCGGTTAAAAAAATTAAATAAATTAATATTTTTAATAAATTTCTAATTCATTTAGACTATTGAATTCTAAAAATGTATAAATAGTTTAAATCAGCTTTGATGTGTGTGCTGAAACTATTATAAAATTAAGAGGATTTGCGAAAATATTTATTTACTTGAATTAATTAAAACATTATTAATATTCTGCTTCTGTAACTTTTAAAATGGAATCTATGTGACATAATAACATTGCTTGAAGTACATTGCTAAATTTTTTATCCTTCAATTATATCAATTGTACGTCTTCATGTTACGTATCCTCTGAGATTATAGGCAACACACCAACTCTGCAATCAGTATAAATTACTAAATAACAATATATATATTTCTCAAATCACTCTGAGGTCTATCAAAGTGTTTAACTCCAAGAATTGAGAAAAATGTATTTCCAGATGAAAGGAAATACATAATCAGGACAGCAATAATCTCTCTCTCAAATTATTTTCGATTAAAACACAACTTTAAGTTAATAAATATCTTCTTAAAATATATAAATTATATTTTTAATATAAGAGAAAAAAAATTTAAAAGTAACAAATGATTTTATAATATTGTTTTAGGATGTAAATACATAAGAAATATCATAATTAAGAAAGTATATAATCAGCAAATAAAACTAAAATTTCATTAATTTAATTTATACAGAGCGATGATAATGCAACTTTTTATACATATACTTAGCATTAAAGAATTGTATTTTCATAAACAATAATACACGAATGAAAATTAATCTCTCTCTCTCTCTTTTTTTATTTTATTTATTTTTTTTGTAAATATTTAATTGTTTTGGGTTAAACAACTTTTCTAAGTATTTAAACATAAGATATTTAAATATAAGCTGAAAATAATTTTCCTGAGACCAGTTTTCTAGTATCATGTTTAATTGCTTAAATTAAAAACATTTGTATAAATAAATTGAAAAGCTTTTCTTAAAAGTAACATTATAAAAAATTGAAAAATAATAAGGCTTTTTGTTTTCATGTAAAAATTATCGCACTGATTACTACATAGAAATATGGTCATATAAAATATTTTAAATAAATGTTTGTGTTGAGAAAAATATAATGTGTGAAAATGTATACGCTAAAAATTTATTTTATCTTACTGTAAGAAAAATTTTAAAAATTTCTGTGTCTCATTCAAAAAAGGAAATTTCCTAATACAGAAAATAATAAATATACAAAAAAAATGTGATGCAATAAATCTAAATGCATGTGCGATTTATAAAACAAGTAATTTACTAAAGTAAATTGCATAAAAAAATCTAAAACATAATAATTTAGGATACCGCATTTTTTTGAACTTCATATTATTCATTAAGTCAACCTAAAAGTACAGAGGAATTTTTTCAATCATTTTCAATTATTAAAAAAATAGTTATTTATTATTAATATTTGCTTTCTAAGTTTTATACAAAAATGAGATATACGATTTAGTTTTAACCACTTTTATTGGGATGTACAATTAATTCTGGCAAATTGATAAATACATATAACCCTGAATAGGGTAGTTAGTGGTAAGTGATATTCCCTGCCTCTAAATTGGGCGACGTGACACTTTTTAGGAAGGAGGAAATCTTCCCAATGAGAATGGCAAACAGTAGACGATTTTTGAATAGTTCAGGAAAGTGGCAATGGAACGAAAAAGTATTACATCTGGTTTTAAAGAGGAAACTTGAATTCTTGAAATTTTCTGCGCCGCTGCGTCCATTAATAACTCTTTCTCATTGAAATCATCCAGTAAATTAATCGGAATTATCTGTTACACTCCTGTATTATATTACTTTGTTCTGTTATAGTAATATATTTATTTTATCTGTATATTAAAATTAAATTTTAAATTTATTTACCCTTTGAAAACCGTTAAGATCAGCAAAATAAAGCATCATTTGCAACACTATAAAGGGAGAATGTGGTCACCCTCCCAGAATATCACCTGAATGTGGGAGGGTGACCACATTCTCCCTTACTCGTTTGCTAAAGTCCGGGGATTAAAAACATGACCACATTAATCTGTGAATTCCAAAATCCTTCCACTAGTATAGTGTAGATGGAGAAATGAGGGTGCTAGCTCAGGTGTAACTTCGTCGTCTGATAGTAATTCAAGATTACGAGGCGAGATGGACAAGTATTCCAAACCATTAACCTTAAAGTACAGTCCGAGATTCACCTGCAACTCATTATTGGCGCATCTTGTCCTTTTTGGACCTTGTGCCATAAAACCCAACCAACCAACCTGCAACGCATTGCATGTATGCAGCTTTTGAAGTATCTTCAACTTTTATAATGTTGCTTGTTTTTCTGAATAATCAAGCTTGCCTCCAACAGAAGCTCATATTAAATGTTGCTTTCCCCCGCGTTCATTTTTTATCATAGCTTATATATAATACTGCCAATTTGCATCACAAAGTAGCAGGCTTGGTATACAAAATAACGCGTGAAACCTCATTGGAAAACTAAGCAATTTGAAAAGTAACTAAGCTGTCATTCGGTTAATTGGTTTGAGCTTCTATGCTTTGGTGCCACTATAGTCTTGATGTCCATTCTCAAGCGAGAGCACATTGACTTTAAACTGAGTAATACGTTAAAGACTTAAATTCTTTACGTTAAAGTTTAAGAATTATTGTTGAAATTTAGCATTATCATTTTGGCACGGATGATTTTTTTTCAGATAGTACTATAATCTTCCAAAATATTGTTTATTTTTTAAATTATAGGACATTCATATCTAGTTCGAGTTGATATTTTAATGAACTACGATCTGTTTCTTTCATTATTTAATGATCTCACTGATCAGATACTTATGGGCTACAATTTATTTTCCAGTTACTTTCAATCAAAGCCTGGCAAACAAAATAAAAGGGAGATTGATGAATATTGCCTGAAAGAGAAAATGTTATTACATTAAGAACGATATTATCATCAAAATCTAAAAAGCAGTGCATTTTTGGTTTTTCTCAGAATTGTGAATGCCTTAGAAAAACTAATATTCTTTGCATTTGATTTCACACTCAATTGAAATTAATTTTATAAAAAAATTTATGCGAATAAATTTAGTTATACGTAATAATAATTTTACTTTAATGATAATCTAATGTTTCAGTTTGAAATGCCCTAAAAAAATTGTCAGTTGTAACAAAGTTTGTGAACATTGCAATTTTATTTCATTAATATTTTTAGCTGAATATGTTCATATTATGCAAGCATTTTAAATAATCAAAATAGGAAAGAACTATTAAGCAGAAAGTTTAATACATTTTAATTACCAACAATTTTGGTATTCATAATATAGTCTTCTAATCTCAGTCAAAAGTTTAAATATATTCTTAAATTATTCAAAATAATGAAACATGCATATTTTAGATTCATTATGTTTTCTCTCTCTCTCTTTATATATATATAATTAATATATTTTACTTCAATACATAATTCTTAATTCCTGACAAAAAAATGTTTAAATTCTTGTGTAGCTCAAATAATCTATATTATGAATTTGTTATAATTATAGAATATTTTTCTCACCAAAAGTGATTTTGTTTTACACTTCTAGTTCTTTCTTAATTTAATATTTTCAGATATTCTTAATATGACACACACATAAAACCACTCGTACTTATTAAAACAAGGCGGGTTTATATTTCCCATAAACGCACTATTACGTAAATGCGAATCAACTAATTCTATAACTCCGCCCAAATGCGCCGAAAAATACATTTTATAGACATATTCCTACATTGTATTTACATAAACTGACGTATATGGTTTCTCGAGGGAAATTATTATGGGTTTTCGTAAATAAAGACTCAAAAAATCTAAAAATGATTTAGATAATTTATGGGTGTTTTAATATAAAATAAACTCTAGAAATGAGCTTTAAACATGCTCTTTGGCATTTTTTCATTGCTTTTCTGATATATAAACAGAAATTTAATAGTTAAAATTTTAATGTGAGTGCGAAAAAAGAGTACATATTTTTTCAGAATTGTAAACTTTGGATAATAATTATTAATTTAGTAAGCTAATTTTTAATTAATAATTTAAATATATGAATATTTAAAAGATTCAATTTTCAAAGAAGTACATTTTAAACAATTTTTTATATTTCAAAAAATTTCTGATTTAATGGATTTTATGTGTTTTTTTTATCTTCTATTGAAATCCAGATAATTATATACATTATTTTTGACATCAAGGAGATAAATAAATACGCTAACACACAGGGTGATTCTATTATTTATGTCTAAGGTAATTCAGTTGTTTTAATAAAATAAAAATTATCTTCAATTAGAATTCAAGAATAAAAATCAATATAGCAATATTTATGGCCGTAAGTTTAAACTACATAGATCCCATTCGAATAAACAAAAAGTGACGGTAGAATGATAAATAAATCAAACAACCCATAGATTTAATTAATATACATGTCAAGTTTGTCTTTTTAATCTAACTTTAATAACAATACATTTCATAAAAATTTATTTTTCGGATTTTAACAATGTCTTAAAGATTTATAAAATACGTTGATGTAATTTAATTTTAAGCCTCTTTTAACAGTTAAGCCAGTGAATATGACAAATTCATATTTAAAATAACATTTTAAGGAACTTGTATCTAATGTGGTGCAAGAACTTAATGTATTCAATTAATTTATTTATGTTATTAATTAAGATCCTGCCTATCACTGCAAACAAATATTGATTTAAAAATATAGTTTTGATTTTCACTGTGTTTTTGTTTCATAACTAACTTTGGAACAATTCTTTATCGGCCAACTGCTTATGTATTGTTAGTAAACATAGTTTTTTGCTCATATATTCTTGATTTAAAAATATATAACAGATAATTATAGTTGTTCAAAATATATTTTTTAATTCAACTGGATATTAATCAAGCTTAGGATTAATTTAATCGGAAAAGAATTAAAATATTAATTATATAAAGTTTTCTTGCATTTTCCCACGAGTATATATATATATATATATATATATATATATATATATATATATATATATATATATTGGGGTAAATTTTTCATTTAAAAAAATTACCATATAAAAATATATATTAAAAGTAATTTCGGACAGAAAAGCTATGCCAGCGTTAGAGTCGCACTCTAGCAAAATGTCTTAAAAATAAATAAATTTAACATAAGCAGTGCAATGAATAAACGATTAACTCGTATTCACTTTTATTACAAAAATAGTTAATCGGTGCTATATGATTAAGTGTGTACTTTTTATGGCTGATGTCTCAGAATTTAGAGATCAATTACATATCGTGTCCAGTCTTTTCGCAATTATACATGTCTAAACGAGGCAGTTAGGAGTAGTAGAATTTCTAACAAGTGAGAATTTGGTTCATAACTTAATCCAAATTAAGATTAGCAAGTAAAAATTAAAAAAAAAAGTGCAAGTTTTTAAAGCTTTGTTTTCTTTTGTATCTTTGTATTACATATAACCCCCAAGCTAGATGAGCTGCTAAAGAAAGAAATACTCTCAGTTTGAAATTTCTTTTTCTCCCTAAATTGAACTGAATAAATTAATCGATGTATTTTCACATATTTTATCACAGCATTGTGATGACTGCTGAATGGATGTTTTCCACATATGAATTCTCATGTTTTTCATGCCAAAGTTTTGAATTAAGTTTACATTATAGAATACAATACTTTTACAAAACTTTTTTTTTAATTTCAATAGCAATACTTTTCATACATTTTATTTACATATGTATGTAAAATATATAAAAAGTATTGCTACAAAGTGCTTGTGGATAGTTTAGATAAAATGCATTCAGTTCTATTGTCAAATTATTTAGAGAGTTAAAGCAAATTTCATATCGGGTCAACTAATTGTGGAAGCCCCATGGGAATTTTTGGAATCTCTATAAAATACTCGGATTATGTAAGCGTTTGATAAATTATTTTCTGGGAGAATTTCCTCGCTACAAATAATATCTTTACATATCCATTATATGCTAGAGTTTCAGTAAAATACTCAAAAGAGAAATATTTGAAAGAGTTAATAAAACTCAAATCGCTGAAAAATAACTAATCATCTAAAAAACATAGTAATCATTTAAATAACATCTAAATGATAGTCTATATATTGAAGTCTTTCTTTTAAAGATCAGGTAAAATTATATTTTCTCCAGAAAAATTAATTTTATGACTAAAGCGCCATTGTAAACAATATATATGGCTTACTTGGAACAGATTTTATTGCCATTCCCTAAAGACAAATGTATTTATCCAGCGTTACAATATAGTTCCAGATCAACTTATTTTAAAAATGCACCAGCGGAATGCAAAATATCTCCATTAGAAAAAACAAGTAAATACATATAATATCTTAAAGCAAACAAAATAAAATATGCTATACTTTTATGGTAAATTAAAAGTAGTAAATCTTAGCATTTTATGGTTATTTTCAGTATAAATTCTTGGTAATATTCATTGGTTGAAAACAGATAGAATTAGGAGATACTTAAGACTATCAGCTATTTAAATAGACAGTGAAAAAGTTTGTGCAGTGCGCATGCTTGAACACAGATATCGTGTCGGCTTTTATTGCGCAGTGCATCTCATTAAAGCTTTGCTTCTCATACGTGATCTTGGCTGCATTCTCGTTAGCCATGTTTTCATATAATCTAAGGAAAAATATATGTATATTATTTCTGTAATGGATAAAACCTGCTTTACGTATTTAAGGTAAGTTGTATATTTATATTTTTTTCGTTGAAATTAATTAACATTCAATAATAATACAAAATGACATTCAAATTAGTTTTCTTTATAGAGAAGAAAAGCTGATTAAGATTTTAATATATATATACATGAATAAGAGAGAAAATTCTTCTATTGATTTTCAAAAATCTTAAATACTAATTTCAATATGTAAACACATCACATTAATTTAAAAAGGAATTCATGTAACTGTACCTAATCTTTCTCTTTATGGAATATAATCTTTTTGAGAAATTCATAGGAGTTCAATTAAAAAGTGCCACGTCAGCATTATTTTTCTATTGAATTGTTTGAAGGAAATTAAATGGAAGAAATTATTTAATTTTTTGAGAATAAATGTTACTATAACATTTATTCTATTATTGATTCCATACAATGCAGTCTCATGTATAATCATTTTCAATTTACTATTTAAACTTTATTCATAATATGTTAAAACGCGTAATGATTCCTTCCAATTATATTATTAATTCATTTTTAATTTCTATTATTAATGCATTTTTAATACTAGAAAATGTTTTTATGAACTATAGTATATCAAAAAGTAAAGTTTATTTTAAAAAAAACAGGCATAGAATATGATAAAAATTAATAAGTTCCTATGCACATATAACTGAAGTATATGTTGCTTAAAATATGTCGTATTAAGTACTTTAAATTAAAACTAAACTTCTATGTTTAAACATTTTTTGTAAATAAAATTTTAAAAAATCAATGAAAAGTGATACATGTTATATTTCTTGAGATAAGCGAATAATATTATTTAGTTGCCATATTTCAGAAAATGTTGCTTATTATTGAAAATAATTACGCTTTACATTCGTAAAAATAATTTTGGAATTACAATTTTCATTTTATAAGAAAACTTAAGTACAAAACTGTATATTAATAAGAAGATATAAATGCCTTTTAATAAATTATTAATAAAGATCAAATGAATCGTCTTCAATTTATGAAGTGCCTGTTCTAGACATTGCAAAAAACAAAAAAGCCAATATCAAAATTCAGTTAACAGAAAAATTATAAAGATTCATCAAAAAGACACAAAGGAAATAAATAACCAACTTTTAGACATCAAAACCACTAACGTAATTGAAAATGTTAATTTTCAGCGACAAACATTTCATAATACTAAATATTGTAGATTTACAATCCTTCCGAGTTAGGTTTGTTTACATTCATGATTTAAAAACTCATTATTTATATGTAATTAAAGGGAGAATACAAACATAGAATTTGGCTATTTTTTAATAAAACTTCTAATGAAATAACGTATCTCAAAACAGTTTCTGTTTCGCGAATCACGTGATTGTCTTCTTATGATAAATATTTTCAAATACTTGTTCATATCTAAAAACATTTATACTTATTGGGAAATATCAATTGGTATTATAAGAAAGATTAAATAATATACGTTTAAAATCACTGAAATTTTCAAAGCTTTTAAATTCTTCAACAGAAGTAAGCCATATTAATCTTGTCTTATATCGTAATTTTTACACCGTCTACAATTCCAAATTAATAAAGATCACTTGACACGTTTATTATATGGTTCTTCATTACTCGTAATACTATTCCTATTATTAACTCGATTTATGACAGTTAATTATAACGGTGCTGAAACACACAATTTGTCAAATTTTGAGTAATTACCAAATTAAAGTATCAAACCTTAGGAATGGCTTTATGCTGGCAAGCATCATCAAACATTTATCTTGCGTCATTGCAAGAATGAAGTTTTTTTTTTTAACTACGAAGAACATTTTATACTGCTTTCACATATTTTCATCAATCCATTTCCATTTGTTGTATTCTGAGATTTGTTAAAAATATTTTTAAGCAAGGTATAAAATTTATAGAATATTTCATCAAATTATCATTTGACGAAATTGATTTTAAGAAAAAAATCTTTAGATATTTTAATGCGCAGTCTTTCTGAAGCAGATGAAAGAAGTGTGATTGAAATTTTTAAAGAATATTTTAAATTAGGTGGGAGTTCTCTGAACGCTTGATATTTACGGTTCACTAAAGATAGTTTCTATGATGTGTAACATAGTATCATTTATTGTAAAAGTATTTAAAGATGAAATATGTTACTGAAAAAAATATTAAAAAACCCTGAGACAACAGTTTTTGGAATTATCTCAAGTCAATCACTTGCAGGTATAACTTTAAAGATACATACAAACATCGAAATTAGTTGCGAGAAGAAAATTGATTATAGTTGATTATTAAAACTGATTATAGTTTATTATAG
>JAPDSC010162891.1:0-13521 GCA_026290005.1 Latrodectus geometricus
TAGAATCATCTTTGCCACTTAAACTACTAAAATAACAAAGACAATTCTATAGAGATCAAACAGTTAAACAGATTTTCAAATCAAAGGAAAGAACATCAAGTAAATAGTTCATATATGATGTCTGGAATGTAGTACTAGATAGAGGAAGTGTTTTATGCAAGACTAGTAATTACCGAATGTTTTTGTATGCTATCAACAGTAAGTATAATTTCAAAATTTTAAAACTGTACATAAATGGTACAGTTTTCTTATAATTTTAACCAATTTTCAAGAGTTTTCTGAATAACCCACCCATGTCAGATTATTTGTTTCCAATTAATAAATTGAAAGTGAGTGAGGAATATCTCCTAAATTCAGGGGAAATTTAAATAGGAAGCTTAATTAAGCTTCCTACCTAAATCTTGTTTTTCTGATCAGTTTTTTCAAAGGAATAGTATTTATCAGTTGCTACTTCAAAATTTTAATAACTGAATATAGCTGAATTAATTTGACTGAATTCAGAATTTCTAATGTAAGATTAAACATATTTCTAAAACAAATCTAAAACATTTCTATCAAAAATCACACATTTTAGGATTTTACTTTACTTTGAATTAAAATATAATTAAAATCAATCACAATGCTTAATTTAAATTCCAAAGTCAGGAAAATGTTTAAAAAAAAGTACCTTTAGTAGTTTAATAATGGGTTTCACACATCCAATGTCATTCATGATAGCTTTCTCTGTATCAGGAAAATGTGTTCTCCACAAACAAACCGCTTCCTTTTTGTTAATCGGCATTTGTTTTGTATTAGAGTATGGCTTTGGAACTAGAAATGCCTAAAAATAATAAAATTATTAATTTTAATGAGATTATTTTATAAGACATCAAACATTCATTGAGGCAATCAAATAAATAATGCAAGGAGTAACAAGAGATATAAAGAAATTTATTTCAGAAATGTCATTTAATTAAAAATACTATGAGCGAGGTAAGTTTTGAAGACATTTTAGAGAAATACAATAGATTTTCTAGATGAGTGATGTGAGATGTTGGTTTTACACATTGGCAAAGAGTACATGTGATATTGTATTTCTGATTAATAGTTTTTTATCAGTGAACTGACATGTTTAACTGGCATCAGATTAAGAGAACAGGCATCCCAGAAAAGAATTGCAGTTTCTTTCCTAGAGAAATTGGTGTTAAAATGTCATGGGCACCAGGAATCATTTGCATTATCTTCTTAAATTATGACTACAATCATGATTTGAAGATAAGGAAGAAAAATAAGCCACAAAGTATCAATATATAATCATGGCATAAACAGAAAATGCATATTAGATATATAACTGTAAGAATGGAATTCTTTACATAAACACAATTCCAAATTAACTAATTAGGAGCAAAACCAATATGGCTATAATAGTTTAGCAGCTTTTTATAATCGTGTATACAAGCTCTAATGGACTATTGTGATATTAAAATCAGAGTACCCGATTTTTCTCTCTCTCTGAAACTTTTATGTCATACCATTTAGATGCCTACCTCTGCCTTTCACTGCATAACTACAAACACAAGATCTTATGGTTTACAAGGCATTATTTTGTTTGTCACTTTTCTGTCCTTTTTGCACATAAGTAATGCAAACAAACCTACTGTTTAAGATTACATTTTGAACCAATATAAATATTTACAATTAATATGTTGGAATTGAAACAAGTTTTTGAATTGGAAGCCACAGCTGCCAACCTAGTGATTCAGAATTATAGATAGTGAAAGAATGCATACTTTGATGACATTTAACAAACGTTCAATCAATATTGAGTGGTTCATAAAAACACCGAATGCATTACAGACTATATTTAATGTTATAATATTGCAGGTGAGATAAAGTGTTACATCAATGCCATGTGAAAAATATGTATGCTTTATATATAGTAGTGTGATGAGTATTATTCAACCATCAGGAAAAGGCGGGTGAGATCTGTCTCCGGTGGAAGGGTTCATTCTTTCAGAGGTCTAGACAGTAAAATGATTAGGCAGTTTAAGGTTAAAACAAATTCTTCGCCCCTTTTTCTCTTTGGCGAAGAACACAATTCTCCCCTCTTCATTCTTTGCTTTCTACTTAGCCTAGAAGATTGTATTCTCAGCGCTTTCTTACTTTTTAGTATTTTAATTTGTATTAAAATTGTTCTTTGTAACATCCCTTGTCATTCCATCATAATAATGGATAATGCATCGTACCATACAGGGATTTTGGATCCAGTACCGACGAAATATTCGACAAAAGCTAAAATGTGTAAATACTTGGATGACCAAGAAATACAGTATGACAGCACTATGAGAAAGCCTGAACTGTTTCAATTAATGAAAATGAATGCTCCACCTACAAAAAAATATCACATTGACGAACTTTTAAAAGCAGAAGGTCATTCCGCTCTAAAATTGCCTCCTTACCATTGTTATTTAAATCCTATAGAATTAGCTTGGGCAGCAGTAAAGCGTCATGTTCGCGAAAGAAACGCCGAAGCTGATCTCAGTTTGAAAACAATGAAGGAATTGACGTCAAATGCAATTAAAAGAATCTCGGGAGGAACCTGGAAAAAATACTGTTGCCATGTAGAAAAAAATCGAAGCAAAATATTGGAAAATTTATGGACTTCTGGAGACTACAATTGAAACATTAAATTTTGATATAGGATCCAAATCAGAAACTGATACTGCTTCTGGAAATGGTACAATTGATTGGGATTCGAAAACTTCTATGGATACTTATTAATAAAATAATAAGTATCCATAAGAAGTATAAGAAATGAAATTTTAAAATAACAAATACAGATCAGCTTTGGAAGTTCTCAAAATTATGTAGATTTTTTATAAGACGGTTGACTCAGCCAAACAGATAGCATTCTTGCATTCTGCGAAATGAGGAGTTTGGTTCTGAAATTAGTGGCTCAAATCTGCATGAACCAAATGGAGTGACTGTGTAAGGTTTCCCCTGCACGTTAACGAGAATTCGGGTCACTTTCCATTAGAAAGACCTCCCTGAAGGCATTTCCTCTTCTTCGGCAACTCCAAAAACTATATTTTCCCTTATATTAACATATATTATTTATGCGAAATCTGTATGAATTTTATTTTTAAAAATTTTGAGAATTCTCTGATGTTATCCCCCCCCCTTTTTTTTTTTTTTTACTTGATATTATACATAAAAATGTTTTGATAAAATAGGTTATATAATCAAAATTCTTAAAAACTATTTGACTGATAGATTTTACTGAGCGATATATAAATATTTTATATTCCCTCAAATTATTTTAAATGATTGCATAGGTGCACAATATATTTCCTACTATAAACATATATGAATTAAAATAAATCCCACAACATTTTAAAATATTAGTATGTCGTAATACGATGAAATATGTATCTTGAATAAGAAAAAGGCTGTAAAAAGTTAATTTATTACTTATGGAGTTTCTTTTTTACCTAAAATGGATGTTCTTTACTTGAAAACTGTCTTCATCTAAATTAACAACAAGCATATTCTAGAAAATCTCACCCTTCCCTATTTTCTCAAAAATTATTACGATAACACAATGAAAATAAAAAAATTTTGGGCATATAAATTATTTATCGTTCGGTGTCTACAAACAGTTTTTGTTCCTGTTCTTGTGAACAAAATAAATTCTAAAATCTATCGAATAATGAAATTTTCATGACAAAATAAAAATACTTTCATTCTAAATGTTTTGTCTAACAAAGCTTAATATATGTATTAATATATTTCTATTCTGGTATTTGAATTCTTCGAAAAAGCGTAACATATTCATATTTTATTTTCATTCTACATAAAAAGGTGCTAATTAGCCAAATAAAGTAACCTAGATTGAGGCGCTTTCTCCTTGTTTAATCCTCCGTTCTCTAAATTGTTGAAATAGACTTCTCTGATAACACGTGACTCTTATGTCACACCCGCCATCTCCTGGTGGTTGCACTATAACAATCATTAGCATCAAATATTTCCCGTCCCATCCATCAATTTCATAATCATTTGACTACTGCTAAGCTTAATAATTAATTTTGAACATAATCTGGAATTTATATAGACAAATCTTTTTCAACTGAATTCAATAAAATCTTTGAGTGATATTTGTTTCGTTTCACAATAAAGCATACATGTAAAAATTTGTACATATAAATAACTTAAGTCATTCAAAACAGCAATCTTTTTCAACTTTATACACAATTTTTAGTGTGCTAATTAATGATGTGAAATTGCTGAAATTGTAACCACCAGAATATATAATTAAGTTATTTGATTATTGCATAGTTTATAGATATTCTTTCTTAATAATGCATTTTCAAAGACCAGCCGCATATTTCAAAATTAACAAATAGTGTTAATCCTTAACATTTTTTTATAATTTTTACTGTAACACAATACTTATTGAATACTATTCAGATAATTTGAAATATTGGTGTTATTAGGAACTAAGAAAAATCCATTATGACATTATTTATCAATCAGATTTATTGAATAAGTTAGTAATTGCAAAACATAAATGCACAACCATCTCTTAAAATCATCCCATATTAGCTATAAAATTGTCACTTTTTATAAGAAATTAAAGACATTAATTTTCAAATTTAGTAGAATTATTTAAGGGACAATTTTTGTTTTCTTTTATATTTAATTTTATTTATTAATGAAAAATTTAAGATAATTTATAATTTTTGCATAGGATTATTTAAATGATAATTTATAATTTTTTTAAATTTAATTTGTTAATTTTGGATTTTCTGCCATATTATTATGAAAAAAAGAAAAACTTAATTTAAAAATTTATACTTAGATCAAAAATGCATTTTTAAATTATGTACTTATCTTTTAAAAGAACTGACTAAATGACATATTTAGATTAAAATCCAAACATTATATATTTATCTCACAATCTTTAGTAGCAGAATTTGGTTGAGAAGTTCTGTATTTTGGTTTAAGAAGTTATATTATAAAGTAATTATAATTTTTTAAAATTCATATATAATAGAAAGTGATTTCACTGCAACATGATTACTGACAAAACAAATAATTTTAGTTATAACGTCAGGTTTTGTTTTATTTATCATTCAATTATTATCTTAATGTGGATTCTGAATCACTACATATATTCAAACCCAATGTTAGATTCAAACTTATGAACTGATAGCTAAAACACTAACCATTCAGCTACCAACTTGGTGAATAACATCAGGATTTACAAAACAAAAAGAAACTTCAGATATTGAACTCAATTTTTCGCAACTTATATGAAACATTCATATCATAATAACAACTTTATCCCCCCCACCTGATTGATATTATATTGTCCAATAACTCCCATTAATAGTTTGCCTTCAATATGGTAATTAAACTCGCTCCACAAGTCAATGAAAATTCATTCTGTTCGGTAGTTTTTATTTTATTGCTCAGAAGTCATTTTCTGTATACAAAGGCTAATTACATCGGGGCCTTAGGTTCAAAGAGGATTCTTAGCTGCTACAAACATTCAAGCCCAAAAGGGGGGGGGGGTTGAACCCAAGAACTGATGAACAGAAAGCAAGAGCGAATTTTATTTTATTTTGGATCTGACAATAACATTTTATGTGGTGCAATTTATCACCATTTTATATTTGATTTCTGCTCCTCTTTTACACTCAAATCATCCAATTTACTTTAAATTCTGCAGAAAAATTAAACTTCTTATGTAATTGAAATCTGTATAGTATATTCATTATTTTTGATATAATTTTTAATTACAAAAGTAGATCGAGTCACTTAAAATATAATATCGTCAATTAGGAGTAATGAATGAATTCAGCAATTTTTTCATTATGAGGATAGCTACATAATATTAAAATTCTAAACCAAATTAAACAAAGTGAATTTACACAAATGTTGTTTTTTCAAAATAATTCATTCACATTATGTGGATAATTTATATAATATTTCTTAAAAAGAATGTAAAATGAGAAATTTGCAAAATTTATTTGAAATTATTTCTCACTATTGAAAAAATAGTATCATTATGAAATCAGAAATGAATCATGATATAATATGTGGTTACAGCATTCTAAAATACCTTATGAATAAAGAAAAAACTAATTATTGACTTTTAAAAAAAAATTTATACCAATGAAGAATAAAATTATAACTAATTGAATTCAGGATGCAACCAAATTGAAAATCACAAGATTTGCATAAAACCTAGTAAAATAATTCTTCAAAATGAGTTTCACACATTTTCAATTCATAACTTTTCTATGTGTACAATATACTAGAAGTCAAAAATAATTAAAAAAATAATTCCTTTAAGAGAAGTATAGTTATTTAGAAAGTTTTTTTCATTGTTTTTCAATAAAGTTTAAATACATATAATTTTAATAATTAAAACAATATACTTTAAATGTAAAACCCTTATAGAATTAAAATATAGAATATAAATTAAAATCAAAAACATACTGTTGTAAATTCAATAACAATTTATAATTAGCAGTTCAGTGGTATAGTTATATATAATAAATAATAGAACAAGTTTAGCTTTATAAATACTTAATTAAATGAAGCATTGTTTTTATCCGACTTGATCAACTAACACATATAGACCATGGATTTTCAATCTGATAAAGGGAGTAAAATACAGCTATAGAAGGTCCAAAACTGTGAGGCATGAAAGGTTGAAATCTGATTTTGCCTCAAGCCTCCAAAGCATTTAGCTGAATATCAGGGAAAGTCTTTGTTATTCAGAAACAAGGACAAAGCAGAAGATCCCAGACATGGCCTAACAACTTCAGAGGTATCATTATTCCATTTGGTGGACATTATGATTATGACATTTACATACTCCAGCCACAATTATTGAAAGCAATGGATTTCTGGTTAAGTTGAGATTCAAACTCACAATCTTCTGGCAATGAAAATGAAGCCCTAACCAACCAGGCCATCTTGGCATTGAATACAGCAGAGAAAATAAATATCACATTATTTAATAAAGATTTCTATTTTTAAAAAAATAATAAAAGAAAAAAACCTGTAGCTCATTGCCATATCTTCCAGAAATACGTTTATCAAGATTAGTAGTGGGCAGATTCAAAACAGATTCTATAACTGGAACAAGATCAATATCGATTTGATCACCATTATTCTTTTTCAATAAAATTGTTCGTGCAGGACCAGATTGCTTGGTAAGCACCTAGAAAGGTAGAAACCACATTACTAAATGCCTTAAATCTAATTAAAAAATCTCACACATGCAAATATTTCAAAAAATTAAAAGCACATGCTATTAAATCTTACTAATTTCTAATAAATAATCTGATAAATTTAATCATGCTTTTCAACTAAGTTAAAATAAATGTTTGATTTAACTCTTAATTTATAAATTTACCAAATCAAAATGTAATATATTTAATGCATATCATTCAATTTTAATGTATTAATAATTTCTATATAAAACATCAATTCTGAAAATTCCTAAATAATTCAAACATTCCAAAAGTAACATTATTAATGATTGCTCTTCTTTATATATTTCAGGAGTTGGTAGTTAATGGTGCACAAAATCGTGCCTCATTGGTATTTTAGAACATGAAAATCAGAGATTCCAAGTTTATAATATATAACTCAAACTTATGGTGTATTTTTTAACATATATATGTACATTTATACTAATATTAAACTTATATTCTTTTTAAAATTTCAAGTGTTTACTATTCAATATTTGGCATATATTATAAACATTGAGTGCTTATACCTGATGCAAAATTTTAAGTCCACAGTACACTTACGTAGGAAAGGAAAATTGATGAAATCAGATATACATTTTCTGATATATTTTCAGTATATTCAATAGACACATATTTGAATAGATAAAAAAATTCTAGTTCAGAATGTTTTGTCCATGTAGAATTTCAGAGCCATCTATGGATAATCGATTATTCTCAATAACTTGGTTATTTTTTGTCAATCCCATTGTTTTGTGATAGACATTAATGTCATTTCATTCTCATTCATTAAAACCAAATACAGGATAATTCATCATTTAAAGAAAATATAAAATTGATAGGATAGTAGGTAGATATTACTTAAAGGAATTCCAGCAGAAAATGTTGGAAGATTTTTATTAAATAGAATTGCAAAAGAAAATGTTTGAAAGAATTTTTGTAAAATGAAATTCAAAAAGAAAAAATTTAAAGTAAAATGCCAACATTTATCAAACTTCCAGAACAGGGGCGAGTAGACTTTTTCTGGATCAGAAGCTATTTTTAATTTTTTATTTGTCTTGCCATAATCTTCAATTACAATTAGAGGTAAAACAAGTACAATTTAATGTATGCAGATAATAAAAATTATCATCCGCAACCAATCCAAAATACCACTGGTTCATAAATGGTTCACTGGTTAGTCATGGTCCCTTCATAACCACTGTTCTCGAAGATCTTTTCTAGAGAAGTTCACAACTTTCTCATTCAAATAACTTGTTGTTTAAAAAGTTAAACTTAATCTATAGAGGAAATATTTTTTCAGGTAAATCAGTAACTCATCAGAAAGAAACTTCATTTTACAAAGAGAGGCAACTGAATCATTTTGCTATGTAAAACTCAGAAAATGCACTGATAAGCATGTTTTTCTTTGAGAAAAATAAATTGATTTATCTTTTAAAAAATTCAGATGTTATCCAATTTGAATTTAATAAAAAGAGACATGAAATTCCTTGAACAAAATTAAAAGGCCTTCTTTTAACACCAGGAATCATTATGGATATTGATTGTAAAGTTTGAAGAAAAAGAATGTTAATTCAAATTTTCAAACAATTAAAAAGTTTGATTAAAATTTATCAGAAATAAAACTTAATTTTTAAAGAAATACCAATAAAAATTATGAAGAAATTGAGCAATAAAAACATGCACAACAGTGTAGAATATTTCAAACATAATTTGTGTAAAAAATTAGATGAGATAGTTCATGATGTTGATATCATGCTGATGTAGTACAAAATTGGAAAACTGGTATATACTTAAGAACATTTTAAGTCCATATTCAGAATCTAATGTTCTTAATTTAGATGAAATTGTATTATTTTATTAGATTTTCTCAGATAAAATTTAACAGCTTAAAGACAAAGAATGCAGTTTTATGACTCAGCAGCTATTTTAGCTCTGACATTGTTGCTAATATAGGAGAAAGTGACAATAAAACCTTAAAATGCTTCAAAAACATCAAATCTTTTTACAGTTGACTCTAAAAACATTTATTAGTAACCTGGAAAAAGCATATTTGAAGACTGATATGTAGTTTTTAGATCAGAACAAAAAGGATTATTTTATTTTGGATATTAGCTTTGCCTACAACAAAGAAAATTTAAAAGTAATAGAAAAAATATTTCTGGTTCTTAATGTTATTAAAATACTGAACCAAAATGATGTTCAAAAATTTAAACATGCTATAAAATTATTAATAAAAGATTTAAATAAATTGCTGAATCAAAACAAAAAAATTGTGGTGTGTTTTGAATGGTACATCCATAGCAGATGGTATACTATATATGAAAAAACAATTAAAAATGTTTTTAGGATGCAGAATTTGCATAATAGAAAATTGAAGAAAAAATGTAATTGGTATTTAAGATCCTCAATTGGATTTTGTCAGCTTAGCAAATTTATCACACTGCATGGAAAAAACTAGATATTTAATTAGCTAGTGTGTATTCAGCTGACTACAAAGGATTTGACTGAGAAATTTTTAGAAAGAAAATTATTATTAAAGTGTTGCTGATGAAAGTAGTACTAAGAAAATTTCACACCAACAAAATCTTCTAAATGTTTTAGACATAGTCACATTTTCTTACATTGACTTAAAGTTGCTATGAACAATAAAATCAAAATTTCCATTCATCAAAATAATCATTTTTTTCTTTAGAAAAATTAATGAAAAGCAACAATATCAAGCAAAATTAGTTAAATAATTTGTGTATTGAAAAAAACTTATTAAATATATTAAATAAAAGTTTAAACAATTATTCATTTAACATTTTAATTGATTTATTCATTTTAATGATTTACAAAATATGATAAGTTTTCTAACTATAAATATTTCTATCAAACATATACTTACTATAATAATAAACAATGAAATATCAATCTGGAAAATTGAAGAGAATTTTTTAAACTATTCATAGATACTAAAATATTGTTTTTAGATGAATTATTAATTTTAATCTATATAATTTGTCAGGATGTTAAAATTTATATGTACAATGTAATATGTAAAAAACATAGCAATTTTTAACATTATTTCTTTTAAATCATCAAAATTTTAGGGAGATTTAAGTTCCATTAACTTTACAACTGAGAAAATTAAAAAATATACATGTAAGTAAATTAAAATTCTTGATTTATGGACTCTAAACTTCAGACAAAAATGATTCTGTAAAAATCTTAAATTAATAAAGTGTATCTTGAGATAATATTACAATATATATCTAAAAATCTGAAAGGTAATTTATTAAATACAAATTAAATTATCAACATCAAAAAGTTCAAAATGAATTTTTTTTTCTAAAATATTAAAAATTGCTTCAGGCAAATGAAATAAATAACTTGTTTCACATCATCATTGCACACTATCTATATAAAAGAATTTACTGTATACTACATTTTAAACAAAATAAAACATTTATAACTATATGTAATATTAGAATAGATTTTTTTTTATTATGATTAAAATTTCATATAGACAGTTAATGTGAAATCCCCAGTAAACCTATTTGTTAGGCCTGTAAAAATGTAATTTAAATTATATGAAACTCTAAAAAAAAGATCTATTACAATATCAGATGTATTAAACATAAGTATCATATATTAAACTCCTCTAATTTTGAAATTTAACTATAATCTATTATTTTGAAATACTAATTTTATGATGAAATATGTTATCATCAAGAAAGCATTTTTATCAATATAAGTATTAACACTTACATTGATATGGAATGGTACTATTTTATTTAACAATTAATCCCAATTTTATAATAAAAAAAAATAATAATAAAAAAAAAGTTTTTTTTCTCTATAATTCAGAGTGGAAGCTGGATTTGCAAATTTAACAGAAGCATTTAAAACAATGTAGTGAGAGACCAACTTATATATTGCTTAAAAAGTTAATTTGATTTGTTTATGTTATATGGTTAATTTTTTGCATGCAAGGAGTAATTACGCAAAAAGTGAAGCAAACGATTTTTCATTGTGTGAACATTTTTTGGACTGAGGAAAAGAAAATGAAAAAAGTATTGTTGATAAATGAAGCAAAAATTTTAATATTATGTTTGAAGCTTTTTCAGCAACTAAGACTGTTGAACAATCATTTGGCATGGATGCAGTGAAATTAGTTAAATATAGCTTTTGGTGATACGGTTACATATCTAAAGTGCACACTCAAAACTTAGAAAGTTGAAAAAACTTTTAGTTTAAATCAGAAAACATAATAGCTACTCTATATACCATATTGCTTTGGCACTAAACATAATTTCATAAAATGAATCATAAGATATGGTATTATTATACAGTAAAAGATATTATCAATGACTGCAGGATAAAGTACAATATGAACACTAGCTCTCATTTATGTATATAACTTGGCTATTGTATTGGTACTAATTATGATATATTGGTTTATACCCAAGTTCATTCAAGTATATATCACCAATTCACTTTGTTTTGTGAAGTAACTTTCTCAAAGTAAATATGGAGGGCTTACAGTGACCTGGTGGTACGAAAGTGCTCTTCAGAATGAAATGTCCTGGGTGTGATTTCATCCACTGTTTAACAATGACAGATGGATTTTGTACTTCTGCATGCACATTTAGCAGGTCAGGGCTTGTGAGTTTTCCGAGTTTTTTTCCATTGTGACACGTAAATATGACCTGCTATCAATAAAAATTTCGCCTGGAAAGAAACTCGTACAATGGATACTAAATGCATTATGACTTTTGGTTAATTAACAATTTTTAATTAATAACAAATTAACATTTGTTATAAATTAAATCTGTCCACTATGCCGTGTCAAAGTAAATAGGGAATTATTTTGAATAACAATTTCTCTCTATACCAAGAATAGTTGATGCCAATTTTCCAACAGAATTGGGTTAGTGTGTTACTAAGAAGCAATGGATTCCAATAAGTTTGCTCAACATTTTACTACTCAGACCACCACCTTCAACATTTTGCACAATATTTATCAGACATTATATCATGTATATTCTGTTGATACAATTATTCACATATATGATTAGAGCTTTTTCTGATAAGCTCCACTTTTAATTGCTTAGTTTAAGATATTTTTTCCCTGTTAACAAATAGAAATGTCTGTCAACTGAATAAGAGTTATTGAGTATTATTTTGGTAAGTTGCTGACAGAATACATCAGTCATAATTTATTGTGCTAGCCAGTGTAGAATCTCTTGCCCTATTTTTTTCACAGTGCCTATTTCTTGGAACAGATACTAACCTTGAAATGAAAGTTCTTGTGATTCCACTATTATTCCCAAAATTCCTCTGTGCTTGATCAGTTTCAAGTTATCTAATATTAAACTAAGTTATGGATTCCAGTAAATTATAACATCACAGCATTTCCTCAACATAAAAGTTGAATAATTAAATTTTTATAACTAAAAAAATGAAACAATAAGCCTCTATGGAATCTCGATTTATGCATTTATCTTTTTTATTTCTTTTGATGTCATGAAAGTAGATTTGAAAACAAGGTATGTTCTTTATTATATTTTAATTTATGTAGGTATGTTCTTTATTATATAATTAATTATTGATCTTTTCTGTGAGTAATATATTTGTAAAACATAATTTTAATAAATTAGTTTGAAAGAAAATGTATTTTTACAATTATTAAAACATCAATAATTATTAATTAATAGCAATAAATTAACTACAATGATTATTCAAATTAAAATATGATATTAGATGTAACTTTATTTGTGTGTGTGCTGAAATGAAATTTGAATTTAATTATATTCATTACAAAGGTTATTTTCCTAGTTTATTTATCAAAGAAACAAAACAAAATTATGAACATTTAGTCTTAACTTGTTAGACAAAATAGTCCTTAAAGTTTATAAAACAAGTTTGAATTTTATAAGAATATACTAAAAACAATTTATTTAACACAAAATGCCTTTTAAGATATTAAATGTTTTGTTTTTGTACATGAAACCAGTTAAATGATAACTTAGAACATTTTAACATCATGGATTATGAATTCAAAATTAGATTTTGGGTTTTTATTAACAGAAAGCACAGTTCCTGGCTCCCAAGTTTTATTCTTAAAATTCCATGATTATTTGAAGCTTGCACATTATAAGACCTTGGGTTTTTATTAACAGGAAGCACAGTTCCTGGCTCCCAAGTTTTATTCTTAAAATTCCATATGCACACATTATCCCCTTCTTTTAAAGGCTTTAATATTTTAGTGTTTCTATCAAAATAAGACTTT
>JAPDSC010162891.1:18521-35101 GCA_026290005.1 Latrodectus geometricus
CACAGTATTTTCAATCAGCCATGTTAGGCTTAGCAATTAAAAAAAAACTTTTCTTCTTTACACAATTATTTTTTTTTTAAATATTCCTTCTTTTCAAATTATTATTATCATTATTTTAACTTCTGACACCATGTAATGTTTGTTGTTTATTCATGACAGATAACCAAGAGATTAAACATAACTTTATTAGTTACAAAAACAATGTTAAGTTAATTCCATCAGATCGTCCTTCTTTCTGTAGCACATTCAAATAACTTCTTAAAACCAGTCTCTCTTGTTGCCAGATACAGCTTAATTAATTATAAAATGATAATAAATTTTTATATATTAAGTACATCACAATCACAAAATTAATTAAGAAACAAATTACACAATCTATTTAGACCAAAATTTTTTAAAATTATGAATGATGCATTTTTAATGGTTCTTTTCAGCAAAATGATTTATTCATTTTGTCTATTTAAGTGAAACAAATGTTCACATACAGTATACCATCTGTGTATAAATGGATCTTATAAAAATGATACTGAAAAGTTACAATATATTGCAACATACATTGAAATTACATATTACTAAAACAAGATAAATTTTTAACTTATTTTAGATTTTAATAATGTGTTCACTTTTTCAAAATTTAAATAAGTATTTTGAATTAAGTTGTAGTATAAAAAAATTGGTTAGTAAAATAATTAATAAAAATTAGTTAAGAATGCAATAAAAAACTTAGACTAAGTTCTTTGGAAGATTAATTTTTTGATCATATAAAACACGTTTCAAGAATTTTCAGTCTGCTCAACAAAATTCTCTATTCAAATAAAATGACAAAAAAAAAAAAAAAAAAAAAAATTAAACAATGAAGAGGAAATTTTTTTTTACATTTTTGAATTATTTTTAAACATATGAGAAATTTTAAGGGGAAAAAAACAGTGAAGTTCAACAAAAATAAAGAGTTTTCATTTTCTCCTATTTTTGCTTTATCATATTTAATTCATTTAAATTAAAAATACACATACAAATAAAATAATTTATTTGTATTTTATATATTTATTGTATTGAAGTACACAATAGATGTGGATGATGTAATGATGTGGAGAACATACTAAGATGCACTTAAGAGAATATTGTCACCTGAGGAAAGTTCTCTCTTGAAGATTTTAATACCACAGGACATACATTAATCGAGAACTATTTTATGTGTATGTATCCTATTAACTTAAAGAACTTTTTCAGGGTCAGAAATAATCCCTAATACTATATTCTTTATGAGTTATGTTGTTAAGTATGAAGGAAAATATCTTTACAATAAATTTTCCTGAACCTTAAGAAATTTATAATTTATTCAAAGAATAAAAACAATTACAATTATACAGAAATATAGAATTTAAAATAAATATAATTCTTAGAAACATATAGGTGGTAATGGTTCAGATATTATCTAAATCATGTTAACAAACCATTCTTATAATATGTTAAATGTGCATATTTATTGTCTTTATTGCTATTTAAGTATAATATGTGTATATCGTACAATAATTTTTAAAACTTGGTATTTTTATACTGCAAATTATTCTAAAAAATAAAGAAACTTATGTTTTAGTTTGTAATTACACTTGCAATTAAAATCATAATATTTCAAAAAGCTTTTTTTTTTTTTTTTTTTTTTTTAAGTCAAGGGAATAATATAGCCAGCAGAAGTGATTCACTCCTATTTATATACAACTCAATGAGTTATAAGGAAGAATTCTGGATAAGTATTTAATGGAAAGAAAAGTAATGAATCTCCATAATTTAATAATTATTTAAAGATGCAAATACTGTAAAGATTAAAATATGATATTAGTTGAAAGGTTAGTTGAGATCATGCTGATTTCTTATTTTTCAAAAAGATATTCCACACAGATATTGAAATTATTGATGCCAAAGCTTACCTTAATGGATAACATTGGTAAAATTTACTAAAATGATTTTATAAAAAAAGAAAAAACAGTTCAATATCTCGATTGAAATTTTACCGAGTTCTTTAAATTATCTGAAACAAGGCTACTTTTGCATTTTATTTTCATTTCCTTTTATTATATTATTGCATTCCATACAAAATAACTTTATAATTTGCTTGAAAAGAAATGCCATAGAAACATTTACTTGTTAAATCATATATTTCTCTATTATTATCTAATTAATATAAATATACAAGCACAAATTAAGAAAAATAACAAGCACAAATTATGCAAAAATAAGCATGCATTGATTAAAATAATAAAAAAAATTTCAAAACAAATATAGTGCAATAAATAGATTTATAGTAACCATCTTTTTTCTACCTCTACTTTCTTATTTACATTTTCCCTTCTTCTATAATAATTTCCATTACTATAGTTAATTGCTTTTCCATCATTACTCTTATTTCTAGAGTTACTTGCATTTGTATAGTTCTTTCCATTCATATAGTTTGATCTATTTCCGTCATTTTTCCAATTTCCATTGTTCTCAGATCTACAGTTATTTTCATTTATATTGTTTGATCTATTTTTATCATTTCTCCAATTTCCCTTCTTCCTGGATCTATTTCTATAGTGCTTAAAATAAGTGATTACAAAAATAATAAAGAATTATATGTGACAATAAAAAGAAATATAGAACAATTTAAAAGATTGATATACTTAACTATTCATGAATGTAATTGCATACTTAAGACTAGATATGTATGCAAGCTAATTAAATTTGATCTAAGAAAAATAGCTACAAACAATTATTTACATATTTTTTTATATGTGTGCCTTCCTATTAATTAATTCATATTTAATATCATGAAGAAAATGTAAATAACTTTTTGATGTACACCTTACCTGTTGGCATTGAGGTGGTGGCTGATAATTTTTCATAGCTTTGTCAACAAGACTTTGAAGCCATTTCCTAACTTCTTCAGGAATCAAGTAACCATCTTTAAACAACAAAGGTATAAGACGAGGATGTTCCTTTGCTGCTTTCTCAGGATTTTTTAGGCGATATTTAACATACGATGGTGTTTGTAATTGATGTGTAATCTACAATTAAAACAATTAAGAATTCTTAATAAAAATTTAAAAAATCAACTTTTTGTAAGAAATATGAAATACTTAAATAGAATAATGAAATTGTTTTTCAAAGTACAATTAAAAAATTCAATAGCTCTCAAGGTGAATTTTCTATTTAGTTATAGTTAAAAAATGAAAAGTCGGCATTAATAAAAATCAAACATTAATGTACACAAAAACATATGAATTACATAAGAACTTTTATCAATGACTTTTCTGAAGCTGTATCACAAAAAAATTCTGTAATTATTTCTCAACAATTTATTTTCAAATCTTGATAAACAAATGAAAGATTGTTGTGCTTTTATTCTTCAGTAATTAGATGATTAATGTAATTCTAGATCTATCTTTAGATTTGTATAAAAAGTTTACTTTAGCAAAAAAAATTACAACAAAGTATGAAATGATGATTTAGATTTATTCTGAATAAAGTTTTTAAATTTCCCTCCTAAGCTACCTGACAAGTAGTTAAATTTTATCGTAGAATTATAACTCTCAAGTTCCAACTTTGCAAACTGAATATGTTCAACATAAATTTTTACATATATTGCATATAATTTAATACTTTAAACATAAAATTTAAAATTGGAAATGAAATATTTCCCAGAGCTATCCTATATAATTTCATTAAATAAATAAATTATAAAAAGTTCTCTTGGTTGATTATTTAGATTTATTTGAATTTAAGTTACTTAGAAACTGATCAGTAATTCAATCAAACTTAAATTAGGGACATTTTATCATTTCTTCACAAATTCCAAATAAAACTATACCATTTGAAAAATCATTCTTTCACAAAATTTTAATTCAAAGAAACAATTCTTTTACAGAATTGTGTTTGTATGTTTTACAAGAATTCCATTCATAGAATTGTATTCTTTTAAAGAAATAGTATCCAAAATTTTTTCTTAACAGATCTCAATACTCTAATCTATTGTTTGGGATCCAACAGGACTAGTTAGCAAGAAAACAAAACATAATAAAAAAATTTTTTTTATCTTCCTACTACATTTTCCTTATATTTATTTGCATTTTTATTATTGTAAAAACATAGATTATAAGTAACTGAAGATTCCTGATACAAGTAAACTGTAAGAAATGTAAGCATTAAAAATATATTCTCAAATATCTTTAAGAACATAATGAGATACTAAAAACAATAGATATCAGATTTTATTTTCAAAATTAAAAGAAGTTACACAGAAACAATATATTTATTGGAGTTGTTTCAAACGAAGGATAATATCATAAATTTTGAAAAAATGCAAAACAAGTTCAGAATAAATATAGAAATGACTTTATAAATTTAGATAAATAGTTATCTAGGGCATTCATTACTATTTGCAGAAAATCCTTAAATACATCTGTATCAGAATGTTTGGAAAAAATTTTGAATACAGTGCTTAATGAAGGAAAGGATGAAATTTTTTAAACAATATAAATGTGAATATTAATAGATATGAGAGTCAATCCAAAAATAAGATTCTAAATAATTTTAAAAATAGACAATCATTTTTTCTATGCATTTTAGTAGACTCTGTACTCCAACTTCTGTATTTCAATGTCATAGAACTCCACCACCAACATAGCATTTTACAACTTCTTTGACTTCATCATTGCACAAAAGCATAGGCCACCTAAGTGTTTCTTTAACTTAAGGAACAAGTTATAATCAATAGGGTATAGTTCTGGACTGCCAAAAATGGACCATTAAAGTTTCTATGTTCGGTGTGAGACCTGAGGTTGGGCGTTGCGTTACAGCAGCCTTACATTGTCTGTCAGTCCTCCTCAGAAGTGGTTCTAAGTGATTCACCTGAAAATTAAGTGTTGCACAATACCTCAGCTAACTTGTCGGATACAATGTTCTAGTTGTTGTTGTCCCAAGTTCTATGAAATCCATCAGCAGCCCCTTATGATCCCAAAAAACCTCTGGCCATGACTTTACCAACAAGAGTTTGTTTGACTATTTTTGTGACTAGAGACCTTGAGTGACACAACTGTTTGGTATTTTCTTTCCTTTCAGGAGACATTCATCAGTTTCATACTTTTATAAAAATTAGCAAGCACAGACATGACACTTCTTTTTGTGTTTAGATGTCAATAGCCACAGCACATATTGATCACAACGTTTTTGATAACCCAATGTTTCAAAGTTCTTTTAACTGTAGCATAAGAGCTCACACAAATTTAAGCAACAAATATACGGATGGTTACCCAGCTGTTTTGAAGCACTTGGTGTTTGACCAGCTTGATAACTGCCTCTAAAACTGAAGGTCTTTCACCCCAGTCTTCATTGAATGGACATGCAGTTATCACCATAAATACCTGTCAACTGAGAATGAATATTCATGAGTTGAGTCTCCTTGGTAAGCAAAAACTGAATTACAGAACAAATTTTGCACATTGAGGGATCTACAATAAAGATCTCAAACTAGAACAGCTTACTGAGCCAAGACCAAATGGCATAGAGAAATGTGATCAGGGGAACAGCGCTGTTGTTGAGTCACTGTTCACACCTTCCAATATTGCTATTGGTCTTTCTGAACCTTATTTCTGAACCAACAGTCATAGAAGATATAAATATTTGAAAATCAAAAAAAGGATTACATATTGTAGTAATGCAAATTATGTAAGAACTGCTAATTATATATAGAATGACTTAGAGTAACCTTGTTACCATCATGATTTATTGGAATTGAATACATCTGAAAACTCTTTCACCATTAGAAAGTTTTCAAAATTGCTGACTATTTGTATATTTTTGACAGCATCATGAAATGAATACTTCCTTCACCTCAATTCAGCATTCATTTTCCAATTTTTGAGATAAACATTTTGTCTTTATAAAATTATAAACTATATAATTGGTGACATTTTTATCAATTCCTGTTACCAGTTATTTTTTGAGCAAAATTTCTTATTTTAGTGAATAAATTTAATTATGCTGTGTTAAAACCCCCAAAACAACTAAAATTACTGCACCACATATAATATTCCTTATTTGGAAGTGATTGCCTGCCTAGTCTCAATAATATATTCATACTTAAGAATTCAGAGAATACTTTAATTAAAAAAAAAGTAGAGCTTTTAATATTAACTGCATTTGTAGCTCATCATTTAAGATCTGAAAAGTTGAAACAAATTGAGAAAATAAGCAAATATTTCTTTTCATAACTAACTTTTTGATAATTGATTACTAATAACATAGTCGAAATAAATTATCATAACAAAACTATGCAAGATACTTACTTCAAAATCCTCAGCTTTAAATGGAAGCTTTAAAACTATATTTATATCAAATTCATCTGGTTGAGAAATACGTAGATCTATATAATAACTACCAGTAAAATAAGGGCGCTGATATAAAGATTTAAACAACTCATCATTTTTCTTCATTTCATCAATAAATGAGTTTAAAAATGCATGTAATATAGCATTGTTTTCTTTTTTAAGGTCTTCATCTAACTTAACAGTCTTTAAAATTTCTTTGAGAACATAAACTGGATAGTTCCTTCCTTCACATTGAACAAAATTTCTATTTTCCATTCTTTGAGATTGGTTGCTCACTAAGTTTTCCTAAAATATAAATTATAAAATTCAATAGAATATAAATCAATGTCTTATTTTTTTTAATTAGGACATACATTAAAATTGGGTACTTACATATTATCCCATTGACCATTTCCATGAAAAAATACATCACCAAACATTGCAGCATAATGCCAAAAACTAGGTGTTTTTTTTTTTTTTTTTTTTAAATTATTATTATTATTTTATGTAATCCTATTAATATTGAATACCAAATCTTAAATTTTAATAATAAAAATGTGTAAAAAAGAGCAGTTAATTCGTATCTTCACAGAAACAAATAGTTAAGTCTTTTTTTTTTTTTCAAATCATATTCTAATTTTTATGTTAGGATGGTTATAAGAAACAAATCATAAATTTAAAACTAGCTTGAACTGAGGCTGAGAAATATAAAACGTCAACTTACGAAATTGATTAGCTTGTACTGTCACAAAGTTGTAATATGTGGCGATAAATTGTTATTTTTTGCAACATATTTATCTTATGGAAATGGTAGATGGGATAACACTTTTTCAAATCGACCATTTCTGTAAAATTTTTCAATAAATTAACTAAGAAATATATAAAAATTACTAAATTCAGAGACATGAGAAGCTAGTGGTGCCAAGGACTACATTGCTTTATTTGTATTTCTGATTTAGAGCCCTAGGGTTTAGAAAAATAAATTCATAGTATTTTCCAATAATGCAATAAAAAAAAAAAAAAAAAAAATATATATATATATATATATATATATATATATATATATATATATATATATATATATATAAAGAAAGAATGAATGTAACTTATAAACAAATATCTAAACATTTTTCAAGTTTTAAAAAATAACAGAACATTTATCAATTTAAAATCAAAAGTACTTTTAATTTTGAAATGATAGAATGAAAAAACATTTTAATTGAACATTTATAATTAGAATGCATCAGTTTTAAAATTTTACTTGTTCAAGCATATTAATTTAAATTTTTTGATATGCAGGAGAAAAGAAATGATAAATGATAGAAATTCTTATCCTTCTCTATAAAAAAATTTTTTAAAAATTACTTAAACTTTTTTTATGTGTTTTGATAAGGAATTAGTAGATTACAAACAAATTATTGAATGTTTAATGAATAAATAATTTCAAATTATTCATAAGAGTACATTTTTTTCTCCAAAAGCAAATATATTTCAGATACAAACTATGTATTAAATTCACAATTTTAAAATAATAAAAATATGCTATCATAATAAATATTTATAAGTTTTTATGAAACAATTACCAATTGAAACAATGAAAAATATTGTTTCAAATGGTAACACTCTTTTAGGCTGGCATATTTTTATTGGCACACTAATAACAATACATAAATGAATTAAAAATGTAAACAATATGAAAAGTGCTAAAATAATAATAATTACTAATGCTAAAATAGTAGAAACAAAATAAAATTATCTCACAAACTTCCATTGCAAAATAAAGTAAATTGCAGTGAAGGTACCCTATTTTTCTGAATATAATACACGGGGAAAAAATTTCGAATTTCGCTGAGCACATTATATGCCATCACGGATAATCTGATGAAAAACATTCTCCATCTTACAAGAAAGTTTTGAAAGAAATGTCATTTATTTTTGATAAATGGCATTTATGAAACAAGTGTTGTTATTGTTGCTTATCCCCCTGGTGTATGAAAGCCTACACCAGGTCCAGAAGGCCCCAAATTGCTAGATTCTCATAGATTAGATCCTGTTCATTCCACAGAAGCCTCCAAAAGGCACCAAGATAAACAAGAAGGTGAGCAGAACTGGCCGGGAGGGAACAAGAACAAGGAGAGAAAATCCTCTCCCCATTCAAGAACCTCAGACATTTTAAGAGTCCACTCCTAAATCTCGCCATTGCCGATTGAAGAGACGGGGCCATTGCATGACAGAGACAGACCTGGAACAATGGCAGAATACCAATGATAAACCAGTAGATTACGCCATACAGAGATCAATTTCTGTCTGTTTAAGGAGTGTATTTCTGATGGAGTAAGCGCATTTAAATTGTTTATCGGCAGATAACAACCATTTTTGGCAAGCATGTCTGCTATCTCGTTACCACATACCCCCACTTGCGATAGTATTCACTGAAGGTTTTCAAGCCAATCTCGCAGAGATGCCGCAATATAACCTAATCTGGGACATCAAATATTTTGGCCAATTTTTAAAATACTGAATAGCATTCTTGCTATCAGTCAGAATCCAAATACAATTTTTGTCAGTGGTCAGGGCTTAGTTAAGAGCTACACCAATACCAATGATCTCTGATCTAAAGACTGAACAAAAGTTAGGTTTTGGATACTAAATCTACTTTCGCCCTCAACATTATTAACGTAGACACCACTCCCAATCCTACCGTCCTTAAATTTGCTACTATCCATGTAGATGACCAAGGCTTCAGATGGAATACTATTAACAACCTCCAAGGCCATCTGTCTTAAGAGGTCAGGGTGGTCTACTTATTTATTGACATGGGATCTCAAATTGTCATTAAATCTAATATTATCCAGAGACACTGTGGGAGGCAAACAATTAAAAGTGGTTGAAGGGACAACCTTAAAATCAGTGAAACCCTCTTTCCTCACATATTCCAGGGGGGTGTCTCTTAAGACATTGGCAACTCTTCCAGTTTAAAATGAATTTAGAAGTTCTGTTAAAAACACCAAGACTCATCAATTTGTTGAAATATTTAAAGAAACCAATCCTAAATCTCTTGGTCAGTGGCATAATGTCAGCTTTGTATAGGACCACATCATTAGGCCAGCTATTCCTTAACCCTGTGAATATTCTTGCAGCACTCAATTGAACTTTTTCCAAGATCTTTAAATTAAAGACAGATGCCATTTGAAATATCTGATAACCATACTCAAGAACGGGACACACGAGAGAGCAATATGTAAGTCTAAGAGTGGAAGCATCAGCTCCTCAGTCTCTGCCTGAGATGTACTTTAGAATTTGTAGTTGCTTTCTAGTCCTGCCAGCAATTTTCTCAAAATGTTTCTTACAATTTATCTCAGAATCCAATGTAAAACCCAAGTAAGTAGGATATGTGTCACTGATCAGCAAATAGTCATCAAAATAAACTTCAGGAGAATAATTGTAAAGGTGTCTGTTCGTAGTGAAGAAACTACTGAATGACTTGGAAGCATTGAATTTTAACTTGTGAGAGTTCGAGAAATCACGAACAACTTTCAAAGAGCAATTTAAAATAGACTCTAATTTGCCAATATCAGTACCACTAGTTCATTACACAATATCATCTGCAAAAAAGCCTGCATGACATGGGGAAACTATTTTTACAATTCCTGCTATAAACATGGAGAACAGGATCTGACTGAGAACGGAACCCTGAGGAATCCTATAATCATAAAGTAAATAACAGATGGCGCGATGACACAACTGATTCATTTGGGTTGTAATCAGATTTTTTTTTAAGTCAAATAAAAAAAAAATGGTAACAAACGAGTCAATATAAAGTGAAAAAGAAAAACATCCAGTGCACTATTGGAAATCAATAAATTTCTTTCACTTAATTATTAACAAAACAAATATATTTTATTTATGTTAAATCTCATTTTAAAAGTTATTGAAAGCTAACAATTGATAATTTTACCAGAATTTTTTCCGAATTATCGCTCTTGACCGATTTTGTGGTTTCATTTCAGTTTATTTATATTTTATTCACATTGGGATGAGGTGCATCCCAACAATCTTTTTCATAATTAATTTTTTACTTTTGTACAATTTATTATACTTTTAAATGTACTGAGTATTTTTCATTTTATGTGACATTCAGCAATATTTTCGACTATTCGCCGGAAAAATTTCAACAGATTTTTTTATTTATTTATTTTTTACACTAAAAAAAAAAAGGTTTTGCAGATAATACACAGTTGCGAATTATATGCAAGAAAATAGGGTATTTCAATTTTCAAACATAAAATTGTTGGATAAATAGGCACAAATAAAAATACTAATTATTTACTTGATGCAATAAATATGCAAAAAATCCCTTTTAAAAATAATTATTAAGGTAATAGCATTTTTTAATTGAACTTTTAACTGAATACAAATTAATAATCCAATGACACCAATTTCATGGACCCACAAAAAATTAATAAAAATAAAACCACTCTTAAATAAATTATTTTTTGAAATTTTGAATTCTCTTAATTTTTGCTTAATGTATTCTTTTATATTTTAACATTTTAAAGTTAAGTATGCAAAAAAGATCTTCTTAAATTTTGATGAAATGTATTTTATGTATTTTTATGAATGAAATATAAACTTCAAGAGACCAAGAAAAAAAAATCACTTTCAAAAATAAAAAAAAAGCACATCAAAATTTAATGTTATACTTTCTTTAACAAGCTTTCAATTTTAATAATAAAGTTTTCTTACTTCAGTATCTTTTTCTATATATAAAATATAGAAAAATATTTAAAAACAAATCTTCCATTCTGATACTAGATACACAAAACTTTTTAAACACTTGAAATTTTCAGATAAGAAAACAAAAAGTAAAATTATTTTCTTGATAGTTGTTTAAATGAAAATTTTATGCATTACTTCCAATTTTTACAAAGCAAATATCTTAATTATTTATTTGCAGATTATATTCATGATTAAATAAATATATATCTTTTAATATTATTTGATAACAAAATTTTTGAAATTAAAATAAAACAAAATTATAAGTAAATAGGTATTACTAGAATAGATAAATAGGAAACAAAGTAATAACTATAATTCATACACACAATGTGAATTTTTTTTCAAAAAAGTAACATACATCAAGATAAATGAATTTCTTACACTTGTTTCACTGGTGAGATTTGATCCCATGTCTTTTTTATTACTCACAAATATAAATTTCTAATTTTCAGATAGATAACTATTTTGTTCCTTATCAAATTTTTCCTTGCATAGGATCATAAACAGGAAATTATCTGAAAAATTTAATGCATGAGTCATTGATAAGTATATTGTTTCTTATCAATATTGAAATCCTTTGTTTCCTGGTATTGAATAAAATTTTAAAATCATATTGATTTTGATTTATACATGAATACCTTAACATTTTATGTAATTTTGAAAAATACAGTAAATAAAAATGATGCCTGGAAATATTGTAGAATGTGCAAATAAATATTAGTTATACTGACATTTTCTTTCTTCTACTTCTTTTATATTTATTGATTGATTTTTAATTTTTGACATGTGCTTGGAATATAATGTAAAATTAAAAATTTCTCTTAATATGTAAGAATATTATTGTACCTGTAATTATTAAAAAATATATTTACCTACAATACTTTTACTACTATCGTTTCGAAATGACAAAAAGAAAAAAAAATCTTTTTGTATAAACATCTACAGTATTTTAATAGGTTCAAATAGAACTTTCTTTTGTTTTTTAGATTTGCTCATTATACACAATAAATAGCGCGCCACAACAGAAGGAGGAGACGAAATACAATGAAACTTTAAAAATCACAGGTTAAATTGCGCTTTAGATCCCCTACTTCGCCAACCCGCGAATTTGATGCGCTTTTTCGCGCATGCTCATTAATTACTCTTTTGTTGTCTAATTTAACCTTTTCATTCGTCGCTAATTAAGTTTCACTTTGAAATAGCGGTAGAATTTTCGCCATAGCATCGGCGATCTTGAAAACGCGCCAAGTAGGGGACCTAAACCACATTTTCACCGAATCACAATTAGAATTTGCTAATTTGTACTTTAATATTCCAAATTTTAGTTTATTTATTATTTATTATTATTTTTTTTTTCCTTTCCGGCACTTACATCAAAGTAGAAGTGAAGAGTTTTAAGCAAATCTTTTATCCACGACAATATTTAACTCGAAATGAATAAAACTTGATGACACGATGGCTTAAGAAAAAGATCAAAACTCGTTTTACAGTGAGGGTAAAAAGTATTCGTACAGTACGACAATCGATTTAAAAAAGATCCGTTCATAAAAATTCTAAACATAAATTCCATGTTAATTAATTATAAATACATAATAGAACATATTTTCACTAGTTTCATGTGAAATTTACTCAAAAGTAATTTTATACATGAATATTTACAAAACTGTAACAATCCAAAATCATGTGGTGTAAAAAGTATTCGTACACTAAAAGAAATGCAAATTTTTTCAGTTATATTTTGTGATTGGTTTAGCCATTATGAAGTAGTTAATTAACGTCATCTTGTAGTGTTAGTTAAAAAGTTCTTCAGTGGAAATTTTAATGTAGTGAGAAACTAGAAATTCTATAATGGGTCGTAAAAGTAAAGAGACAAGTGTTTCCGAAAGAGAACTGATTTTAAAGCTCCGTAAATATGGTAAATCGTACAACAAGATTTCTGATCTGGTCGGCAGACCCCGTTCAACTGTGCAGTCAATCATAAAAAAGTTTGCCGTCACTGGAACGGTTCAAAACAGTTCTCGTACAGGGCGACCATGTCTATTGACATCATCTGACAAACGGTTTTTGGTACGTTCATTAAAGAAGGATCCCAAAATAAGTGCTCCTACATTAACATCAAAACTGAAGAATATGGGAACAGCTGTCTCCGTAAGTACTGTTTGAAATGGATGGAGAAATGAAGGTTTCCATGGCCGTGTTGCGAGACGAAAATTCTTTGTTAGTGAGAAAAATCAGAAGCTGCGATTGTCTTTCACCAAGCAATACGTTAATGAAAATATTGATTTCTGGAAAAAGATTATCTTTACAGACGAAAGTAAATACAACACGATCGGTCGGGAGACGAATTGTATGGAGTAAAGCAAAATATAGAAATGCATCCTAAGAATTTAGTGCCAACAGTGAAACAAGGGGGTGGAAGTCTGCTTGTTTGAGAGTGTATGAGTGCTTCTAGAGTAGGCAAATTAGTCTTTATTAAAGGCATTAAGAATCATCAATTTTATATTGACATTTTAAACAATAATTTAGGACCTAGTGCAACAAAAATGGTTTTGAATGGTGATTACGTTTTCATGCATGATAACGAGCCCCAGCACATAGCCCTACACACATGGCTCTAAATACTATATAATACTAAAGTTCATGAAATTTCCTCCACAATCACCGGAGCTCAACGCCATCGAGAATTTATGGGACGTTCTTGATAAAAAATATCAGATTTAGACACATTTCTAATAAAATTGATTTGAAATCAGCTCTTAATCAAGAATGGGACGCCATTTCTAGCTCAATAACAGAAAAATTGGTGGAATCGATGCCAAAGAGACTCAAGGCAGCATTCCAGCTAAGGGATATCCGACAAGGTATTAGAAATATTATGACTGTATCGCCTTATATATATGCCTGATGTACGAATACTTTTTACATCACAAGATATTGGATTGTTTCAATTTCTTTAGTGTAAATTATTGATTTTAGTGTAAATTTCACACGAAACTATGAAAATATAGTCTATTATATATTTATAATTAATTAAAATGCAATTTATGCTTATAATTTTTATGAACGGATCTCTTTTAAATCAACTGTCGTACTGTAGGGAATACTTTTTAAACTTCTATGTATCGTTGATTATCGTTCTATGTCTGATTCTGATGATATCGTTCTGTTGCTATCGTTCTGATGATATCGTTCTATTATCGTTCAGATTCTCGATAATGGATTCCAAGCTCTTGCGTTGCTTACCAACTAATGAGTGTGTCTTCTTCGGTTCCCCACTGTGGAGAATGTGAGTTAATTACTGAAAAACAGAAAGTGGTTTTATGAATGAATAAATCTCACGGTAAAAATGATGAAAGCATTTGTAAGAATGGGGATTATTAAAGATACATTTTATACCAATTTGTGGGTACATTTTTATTTACATTCAGCCTTTTATTTATTTTTTTCTTATGAATTTTAGCGAAGTTTTTATGAGGCGCTTTTTACAAATTCTTCTTTTTTTTTTTTTTTTCCAATGGCGGGCACTTGGGTGATTAACCCTTCGCCATAACAAGGCCTGAAACTGTTACTCATTTATCGTTACCCGGTGGGCACCTGTGAACCAAATCACACCACCACAAACCCGATTATAAGGCGGGCCACATTCATCCATTATCTGAGGAAAGGACTGAAAACACATAGTAAGAGAAAGTACATCCATGCCCGAGCCAACACCCCCTAGAATATATTCCTATGTATTTCCTAGAATACATTCCTATGTATTGTAGGGGGTGTTGCCCGAGCCGGGATTAGAACTTCTTATTCCTAGGATTAGTCTTCCCCATCCGTAGTCAGTTACGCTAACCACTAGACAGGTTGTTGGGCCTTTTTACAAATTCGAAATTATACGCAAAAATCATTTCAAAAGTGAAATATTTTAAATTTAATGTCAAATTTTGAGATTAAAATTGTTATTTATAAATTAAAAGTATTTTATTTACTATTTGATTAATTTTTAAAATATTAAACTAGTAATAAACTATTAAATATAAATTAGTTTATTGAATATGGTTGGTTAAACTATCGTTACTTTGTTTTCGCGACTTGAAAATTATGGAATCGGTCCTGATGTTGCCGTTATAGATAATGTAAATGGATTGTAATTGATCTCAATGTGTTTTAAAAGTCGATAAAATAGTAAAATTAGGAAACTTGGATAAAATTCGACTTTTTAATATTAATGTGTTTCTAATTAGATAAATATTTTATTTTAAGATGAATTCGAGCATAGTTAAATATTATATAATAATCCTTTGTGTAAAAGAAAAATGTAATAATATTTGATATCGGGATCAGTTTAAAAGTATTTATAATTGAAATTATGATAAGGAATATGTAAATTTCATCTTGTAAGAAACTAAATTATATGTGATTTAAAAGACTTCAAATTTGAAAACATTTTACGTGAATTTAAGTAATTAGGAATTTAATAATAATCAGTTAAGATCTTTCGGAAGGAAATGACAACAAATAAACATTTTGCTTTTAGGCACATTGCTTTAAAGATTTTTTAATTGAAAAAAAATTGGTTGTAAAAAATTTTATAAACCAAATTTAATCAATTACAATTTAAAAAAAAAATAAATGAATATAAAATAAGTAATTAAATAAAAATGACTTGCAAATAAATAAATAAATATTAATCTAAAATTAAATATTATCTCTGTGGAATGAAGCAATATATTCCTAAAAAATTAAATAAAAAAATTAATTACTTCATTTCTTTAATTCGGTGATTTTCGATGCTCATATTCACAAAAATTCTCTTACCTTACACCATGGAGGAAGGAATATACGAGGAGTTCTTCATGCACGCCGGTGAAGTAGCTAGAAGACGAGACCACACCCACTCTGTCTTCCAAAAAACGTAGTACTTTCATATTAACCCCTTAAGGCATTTGCCCGTGTCTGACACGGGCGAATGTTACTGCCATATGCTTGTCTCACACGGGCTCTTTTGTTATTTCAAATGCCCATCTCAGACACTTTCCAGTAAAACTAGATAGGCTAAATTATATGCCATCTATTATAATATTAAATTATAATTAAACATCTAATATAGATGGCAAATGGATAATTTTTTGGAAGTTTTTCCGAAAAAACTCGTGCTTTAAGGGGTTAAGGACACTATATGAGCAAGCATGATTTTCATTTAAATTGAACTGACCGAAATAAAAGTGATCTAAATTACTTACCATTTCAAAAAAAATTATTTATATTGATAGTTAAGAGCTTATTTTGTATTTTTGTTAATTATTAATATTATGTATTTCAATAAAGAAATTTTAGGAGAGTTATTCATTTTATTAACTTTGAGATAAACACTTGGATATTATGAACTAAACTAATTGCTATCATATTATTATATTTAGACTCATGAAAAATGTCAATTTTTCTTTTCTTTATTCATATTTAGAG
>JAPDSC010162891.1:35501-58966 GCA_026290005.1 Latrodectus geometricus
TATATATATATATATATATATATAATATCAAAAAACCTAGAAACTAAATAAAATATTTACTTTTTTTTAAATCTAAAATTGAATTTCAATAAATCTTGATTATATTTGGAAAATTATATATATATATATATATATGATAAAAATATTACCAAGAGAGAGGTATGAGATTTTGATTTTGTTTATGTTAAATTCAGTACTTTTGTTTTAAAAAATTGGAATTCACTAGCAAAGTAATTATAAATATATTCTCATCTTACAAAATTATTATCCTTTAAATAAATTTTTTTACAGATAAATTTCCTAATACAATATGAAAGTGTTCTTTTATCATAATTACTTATGTTCCTTCCTCCATGCCTTACACCTCATTTCCTCTAAAAACCAGTTTTGTGTCCTCATGTGCGTGAAAGCATCCTTTAGCACCACTAGGAATTATCAAGAACGCCAGTTTAAGGGCTTTCTTGGTATAACTTCTTGTAAAATGCTATAAAAGCGTTATTTAATAACGCTTTTTGCTAAGCGTTATTTACTTGGAACGTAACGTTAGTAATTAGTTATTTAAAAATAACTGATTTTGCCATGATGAGTTGATATCTCGCCCATTGCAACTGTTTCTGATGATTGATCCACCATAGGAAGGGCTTCGACTCATCTTGAAAAACGATCAATAATTGTTAGTAAATATCTGAGCAAGAGTGTCCAACAATATCAATGTGAACTTGTTGAAAACGTTCGCAGGTGGAACATTAAGGTTCATAAAAGCTGACTTGATATCCTGTCTTGAACTAGATACCAAGTTGTTGCAGTTCAAGAACAATTTTGTATCCATGCATTATTTACAACATAACAGACAATCTTCATTGATATTTGGCCATTCGTGATTAATTCTCTTTTACTTATAATCCCTGTATGTGTGTTGATCGGTTATAAATAGAAGAAAATATCTATTGGCGAAAGTTTGAAGGAATTTATGGACGGTTATTGTTAGTGGAGACATCACAATAAAATGATATATCAGTGTCTGGAATGGGAATCTGTACCAATTTTAAGCTTGGATAGTTTTGTAAAATTATTAAATCTTCATCATCTTGAGATTCTGCAAAAGTTTCAATATTAATTGGAGATGGTGTGGATATGATATTAGTTCTGAAAAAGCAATATCGTTTTCTTCTTCCTTGACGAAAAGAATATTCGCTGAAAATTGAGCAATATAATTCAATTGTCTAGCTTATCTGAGAGAGGCTTTGTCTAAATTTTGTTGAAATGCAAAGATTATAGGTTTGAGAACCGTATAGATATTGAAATAATTTCTCTCTAATACGTACATAAAATATTTTATTGCAGTGTAGATGGACAAGAGCTCTCGATCATATGCACTGTACTTTCTCCGTGTGAGAGTCAAGAAGCGTGAGAAAAAAACATAATGAACGCATCTCTCCCTTTTCAATTTGATGAATGACTGCTCCAACAGCTATATCCGAAGCATTGCATGTGAGACATATTGTAGGGTCAGTTGAGAATGAACCAACATAGTAGTATGACAAAGTGCATTTTCAAGATTTTTGAGTGCACTGCGAGAATTTTCAGTCCATGTTAGTAGTATTTTACTATTTTCGCATCTTCCTATGAATAATGAGATTAGAGCTTATTGAAGCTTGGCAAAATTTGAAATGAAGCGGCGATAAAAATTAATCATCCCCAGAAACCTGCGCAGCTAGTGGATGAGGTGTGTTCGGGTATGTTTAGTACGGTATCAACTTTCGTTGGAAGTGGTCTTATCCTTTCCATTGTGATTTTATATCCTAAATGTCTTATTATTAAAATTTAAGGCAAATCTTTTATCTACGTCAAACTTTTATCTCGAAATGAATAAAATTAGATGACGAGATGTGGCTCAAGAAAAAGAACAAAACTGGTTTATTTTCTGCACAATAATTTTTAATCAAATATTCTATTACCAATTAAGGAAAACTAAAACGTAAAAAAATTAAAAATAAGATGAAGAGGAAGTATAGAGGTTACTACAAGGTTATAATTTTAAAATGCTAGTTTTTTTTTAATCATATATATAAATTTTTTAAGTGCTTCTGCTTTGACTTAAACAAATACAACCGCCACATGATTCTACACCGTTGTTAAGAGACAGTCGACACCAGAGTTGTCACATTATTTATTTTTGAATTTTAAATTGGGCAGCGTAAAACAATGGATTTTTTTACAAAATTTGAATATATACATAAATTGGTTCTTTAAAAAAAAATGGCGTTCGTGCTTCGTTGTCATAACTTGATAATGAATATCAAATTTTAACTCAACTTTGCAATAAATCTCGTTTCCATGGAGAAAGTAAATTTTATTGATCTTTGCTTACTTTCTCTAGTTGAACAAATGAGTAGCTGTAGTTCAGTTTAAGTTTGAAGCTTTGTTCAATAAAAATGTGTGAATGGGAAGGACTCTGTTATTTCGTCTTAACAAAACAATATTCCGCTATAGTTTTAATAACTGAACCTGCAAATATCCTTAATTAAAATCCTTCAATTCGACTAGATCACGTATCCAATTAGTCAGTTTTCGTAAACGACACCTTTTTTCACAATTAAATTGTTAGCTATTTTTAAAAAGGAGTGTTTTTGGAACTTTACCACTTACTGCTACATTTAGAGCTGTTCTTTGAAAACTCTAGTTAGACCAAACGGTTGATTCAGTGAACTTTAACCAGTTACTTTGTTTTTACAGTCGAATCCGAATGACTGCACACAATGAGCTGCATGTAAACAAATGGTGAGTTGTTATGCGATTTCAATGAACTATATATATACAGCTCAATGAATGCACATACATCGCTGACACTGACCTGCATAATGCCAGCCCTTAAAATATATTTAGTATGAACAAATTGAAATTAGTGTAAGTTATTAGTGTTTATAAAAACCCACTGCTATTTCTGCATCAAATTAATATTTTAGAGAAGTGACGAGGAAAATACTATACAAATATTTACAATTTGTAAATTAAAAGCAACCAAACATCTCCATAAAAATACAAAAATGTAAATGCATTACATTGCAAATAAATTTCAATTATTATATGACCTCTCCAAATAGCTACAAATACAGCGATCTCTTATGTTGTTCAAAAAGTTATCATTGGATTTCCGAACATAGGTTTCATGAATAAATATTGGCGAAATATTGCAGGAAAATATCCGCTTTACCTTACTTTCAATTTAGTTTTATATCCAAAATTCACGGTTTTATAATTTGCAGGGAACGCTAGCTTTTCAATTTCGAGGATTGTAGCTTCCAGTGGATAATGTAGCTTTTGGGGAATAATTGCGATTCGGAAAAATAATGATATTGACTTAGCTTTTTATGTAACCCTGATTTGTACCATCCAATGAGATCTCACGTATTGTTAAGATAAAATGAAATCAAATAGCGATGTTTAACGCTTGAAGATTCCCTTTATTTACAAAGCTATTAAATGCTGAAGTTGGGACTCCTTTCATACGCGTTCCTTTGCCGTTCCATAAAGAAAAGCGTAAACATAAACGGTAAAATAAATAAAAACAACAATATTAAAAATTTATAAATCTACTTAGGAAATATAGGAAGAAGAAAGGATTCGATAGTATAAATATTTTTTTCTCTATCGAGATATTATGCATAGACGATAATTTAAAATCAGGTCAAAGAATTACATTTTTTCGTTCTTGTAGTGAGAAGAGTTCCGGGTAAAATGTTACATTACTTAAATAAATAGTTGTATAACAGCAACTTTAAAAGAATCTTGAATCAGCGTCCATTAATTATTTAACTAAATTACAAACGTATAATAAAATCCTTGAAATGAAACGCAATTTTCATTTTCAAACAAGGATCAAACATCTTTACTAAAGTTTCATTATATTCCATCTTATCGCTCTCAATTCAACTCCAATTCAAAAATCGATGGATGAATAGAATAAAGATTTTATTTACATGGATTGATGTAAATTTTTTATACAAGAAATTTATATCATCAATAAAATGTTTTTCATCACAAGAAACATTTTATTGATGATATAAATTTCTTGTATAATTTATCAATTTCCTTCAATTTGTTGACAATGAAGTATTTTATCAATTTCCTTCAATTTGTTGAGACAATTAGTTCTTCTCAATTTTAATTTTTCTCATATGGTTGATAAATATAATTAACAATGAAAGCAGACAATGGAATTTTATAATGGAGTATAATTAAAATTTCACTTTTAAAGAAATAAATTTTCAATAAGCTTCATTCAACAAGACTCATTCAGATTGAATAACAGAAAAGTAATAATAATTACTTTTTGTTAATTCCAAATATAAAGAAAGATAAGATAAATTTATTTTTTAATTATTAAATTCTAAAACAGCAAAAATGAGCTTTTAAAAATTTTTTATTCATTTAAAATTGAAAAATACTTTTATTCAAAGCATAAATCTTTGACTTTGATGTTCTCTAAAATGTTTGTAGATATTATTCTTCAAGCATTATACATTTTTTTTTGTCCTGCATCCATTTTCGGTATTTCTGTCATTAGTTAACGAGCAACTCATTGAATTGATGATGAAGCATAAAAAAAAAATTAAAATTAGCGTTCGTAAAGTAGTCTCCATGAAACATTTAAAACAATGGAGAATGCTTGAGATGGTCACTATAAATATCCCTCTGTTGGCATAAAGTGCAACAAGTCAAATCCTTGAGTAGAATAAGATGTAAATGCTTCTGCAAAAAGTCATGTCCAGTAAGCAATTTTTTATTATAACTTTACATCCAAAACATCCTTGTTTCCATAAATATAAAATATCTACCAAATTTAATTACAAAAAATTTTTTATTTCGGAAATTAAATATTATTTTCAAACATGTAAATTGGTTTTTATTATATATCGCGTTCCGAATAGCCTAACAGGTTAAGATCATTGTAAAGCAGTTGAATATTCATATTCCAGAAAGACTTTTTAATGGGTAATCGGTCAACAATTTGGAATGCATCTAGGCAATGTGTGTCATCCTTTCAGGCTACTGAATAAGTAGCCTGTCACCAAGATGCATAACCACAGCCAGTGATCATTATGGAATCGAGACCCATCAAAGTTAACACAAGCTACAATCTCCGTGCTGAAAATACAGTTGAAAACTTCTACGCAAATACTTTTGATCTTGTAAGCAATTCTATTTCTTGAGTCATGGTCCATGATGTGACTGTACTATCCTTTTAAAATCAGAAAATATCTGTCTTCTCGACTGTTAGTGATTGAGAATTGCTGAGATTATGATCATTCCTTCCCATGACGCATGGCTCTTCCATATATTGCAGACAATAGCAGTATCTCGATCAACAATAATACTTAACTTTGTCTTTAGTTCAACCTTGTTATAAGTTCTTCCAACTTCAGTTCCTTTTTTTAAGGTATGATAACAAATTGTTTACTCAAAAATATTATTCAAATGTAATTTTTGGATAAGACAACTGCAGTAAAATTTAAAAAAAAAAAAAAAAAAAAAAAAAAAAAAAATACAAATTATAGTTGTTACTATTGTCAATTATTTCCCATGACGGTATTAAAAAGCTAAACACTTGATTACAGAATATATTGTATCTATTATTCGAAAGTAATGAATTCGAATCAGGGCTTAACTGAAGATCAATCGTGTTTATTAAAGGCGACTACGGCATGTTAAATATGTCGTGGTTGCAATCTCTTACATGTGAAATGATACTTCTGGGAATGGCGAGTCAAGTGTTCGTGAGTTTTCTACTTTGTAACTGCTTCTAAATTACGAAGGTTTCATCCTGGATGCTTCTATCGAACAGGTAAAGCCCAACTTAAAGCTAGGTACAGAGAAGAATGTTGGTACAACAACAATTGTTATAAAAATTGTATTTCTCATTTAAACTTCACTTACGACGCCTATCTGATGCAATGATTTTATTGATTAGCATTGTGTTATCCTAAATATGAGGATAAGAAAAATTCAGTGAATAAATTTATCTCCAAAGCCTATTTTATTTCAGAGCCATAAAAAAAATCCTGTGATGTGAATTTTGAAACCTTTGATCGCAATTGAAATTTCAATATTTTAATCTAACTACGCTGGAGGCAAAACCAAATTTATCGCTTATAGATACTATATCCATTTCCTTCTTTGAAGCACAATGATTCGATTGGTGCAAGTCAATTTCGATAAATTTTGAAATATTAACAACAATTCAATACAAGAAAAAAAAATTGTAGTCTAAATAAGAATTGTTTGTGAATCATATAATGGCAATAAGATTGCATATTACTGTTAAAAAACCAAAAATTATTACTTCAAAAAATGAATAATATATTAATTTTTACTATTATGCATAATTATAAAAAATTAATTTTGGATACTCTGCTTTAAATTTCGCGCATTTAATATTTTTAGTTTCTATTTTGAAATTTATAGATTTCATTTTTTCTGTTTGTTGTTTTCTATTTTTAAAACCTTGTACTTATAACTGAATTAATCAAACAAAAAACCGCAAGAGAATATTTTAGTGTCAAATGTCACCTTTCCAATGAGCATAAATTTGAAATTGTTTGATAGATACCTCACGAGATAGTGATCTATAACAGACGTCTATCCAAAAAATAATGGATAACTTTTTCCCCAACCTAATATATGTACCACACAAATTGTGTACAATTAATAATATATATATATATATATATTTATGAAAATTTTTACAACAAATATATTTGTTTTATAAAACATAAAGATATTAAAAAATACAAAATTTTTGCGATTATTTGCGATCTTTGTTAATAGTGGAAGACTGTTATATAGAAAAGTTTATTAGTAGGAATAAATAATATACAGATGAGTAACTTTTATTAAAAATTAGTTTTATTTTCACATACTATGTTACATATTGGAATTGGTAATTACATTTATTTATTTATCTTCTATATTTTCAGGTGAAAAGCTTTCGCTTTAAAATTACGTGTAATAAATGATATCGTTTGAATGTCTCGTAAATTCGTATCAATGTTAAATTCTTTTTCACACACAAAAAATTTCAGAACAAAATTTTAACGATTAAAATTTATTTGCACACGTTTTTCCGCTTATTTCGAGGACACTGATTCCAATTTAATTTTAACATCAGATTTTTCTAAAGATAATGAAAACAGAAATACATTATTATTTCTATTTTAAACAATTCATATTTTGTATATATAACAGTCACCTGCAAAGTTTAGAATCTGGTATTACATAAAATGCTTAAGTATTTTCTAAATTAAGGAAAAAAAATGCCTGTATGGAATGATTAATGTTTCATACATTTCCCAGGCAATGTTTAAAATTCCAAATGGCAGGCATACAAAGTATGAAATAACATTCCATGTGTTTCAGTACTAACTGGCTAAAGAGCAATTCAAAATAAAATAATTTCTTTTCTTAGTACAAAAATTTGGTCATATTTTATTTCGCTAAGATAGATATACATTTTTTTTTAATATAATTATGTATTTTAAATGAATATATTTATGGCACTCAATTTTTTCAAGCAGCATTTGTATTTTTAAGGAATAAATGTTTTTTGGATAAACGTTATAAAATAAGACTAAAACTGATTTTATGAGAAATTGTTGTATGAATTATCAGCAAATGAACAACATCATCATTTTATGGAAATCTTCACGGGCAAGAGTTTTCTTTTCAAGTGATTAACATGAGTTAAGAATGTTGACGATCTCATAACTTGTTAGTGAAGAAGTATGATTATTGTCGATATCCTACCGGAAACTCTGCATTTAAATTCGAGGAACGATATGTTTATAACTGAACAATGTCTGGGTCTTGTCTATACACAGCATCCGCATATTTACTGAGAATTTCCCCCTCACACCCTCGTTTGTGCCATACGGTATGCAGACTTGTTCCATTTCTACTTTAATACATACACAAATTATATAATTATGTACCTTATAATGTGTATATAATAATTATATTATATGCATACATATTATAAGTAGGTATGTATGTTATTAGACATACTTATATAAGTATAGTGTAACAAATATCAAAAATTGAGTTAAAATACATGGATTAATATGTCACAGATATAATAGCATAATTTGATAATTTATTTTATAAAATATAATTGGAATAAAAATGTAATTTTTATAGATGTTAAAATAAATTTTATTAAGTTATATAAAACTTTAAATATATAATAGTTTAAAGGACCTAGGCACTACTGCCGCAAAAAATATTTAAATTATTTTATTCCCAGCTATCGTCAAAATTGATAATCTCGGAAAGTGATTTTAGTTTAAAATTAACACGGAACATAGTTTAAAATTAACATTAACATTAACGGCTTCGTTAAAGACATGACTTCAAATCGGTGTCCGTTGACAGGACACATTCTGCACTAGAAGGTTTGGTTGGTTGGTTGGGTTTTGTGGCGCAAGGTCCAAAAAGGACAAGCTGCGCCTTCTGCACTAGAAGAAGAGCATTTGAGTTACATATGAAAATACTCAGGATATATAACGATAGTAAAGGAAACAATTTTATTTGGAAAGAGAAAATTAATTACTTTCTAATCTACGAAAAAGCAATATTCGATCAGTTTTCAAAAACAACAAAACTTAATTTGTATTGAAAAGTGCTAATTAAAGTAAAAACTATTTAATAAAAAAAAATGAAAAGCGAGATGTCATCATTACCTAAGCCTAATATCATTCTTACGACCAAAAACTTTAAGAACTAAAAGGTAGAAAGTTCCTAAGAAAGAACGAACCACAGAAAATTTGGTTTCAGAACTCATACAGCAAGTCTTAAGTTGTTGCAGAAACATGAGAGTTGTCTCAAAAGCTTTCTCTTGCATTTAGTTTTTCTCACACTCCCACAATAACGATTTGCCTAAATCATTAGATCTTTTGCATGAAATGCATCATTTTTTATGAACACATATTATAACTGCAGTGACGATTCATATACTGCGTAAACACAGTACACATATAGTGTCATTTTATTTTTGTTACCAAGTTTGCAATAAGCAGGTCAGATATTCCAGCAACAATTACTTGAATTATTACTTCTTTTAAAGGTACATAATGCGAGTCCTTAAATATTAAATTATTTCTTTGTTTTTAATATAGAGAATACTTGCGTAGAATGCGGGCAGCAGGTTAGACATCATTGCTTTAAGTGGCACATACTCGATAAAAGTAATTTCGAATTTTTATTTGTTTCTCTTTTATGTGGCAAGTGAAATACCAGATCAATAGACAACTAAGGCTGATCGGAATACATCCCAATGCATTGTGTAATTCATTCTAACCCCATGTGTTATTCTTTCTTTCTTAATCAACAAACGGATTCTCTCAGAATACTATGCAATATATTGTGTAATTCTTTCAAACTCAGCGTACTATTCTTACTTTAATACTTAACTAAGTCTATTAAGGGAGATACTGAAACACAACGTAAAATTGTAGAGAGGAACATGCTGAAATGCATTTTGTTATTCATACAAACCTCATGTTGTTTCACCATGTGTAATTTTACACGTATAACTGATGCGTTTGAAAGTGTACTTTGCAACACACTGTATCATTTATTTCAAATCCAAAACTTATTCCTGTTCTCATTGCCAATTTGATTGATAGGTATGTTGCAAAGCATTGTTGATTTATTAGTTCTCCGTAATTTTTTTTCTTTTGTTGCCAACAGAGGTGTGTAATAGAAGTACATTGAAATTCAGTGCGCAATTTATACAATTAAAGATTATTTTAAAAACTTATGTCTTCCTTTCCAATTTTATTACAAGTGAATCCTATTTTTCAAAAGCTTTGAATTAATCATGAAATTTTTGAATTATCTGGAACATGAATTAAAAAAGAGAACTCTTATTATCTCTTATTCATCAATAGTACTTGTACAAGAATGATTAGAGAAAATAAATTATTTGAAAAATATCTTTCTTTCGGTCATCCTACTTACATATTCCTTTCTATTGTAAGTGTGTACATTTATATGCATATATTAGGTTGGGGAAAAAGAAATCCATTCTTTTTAGGTGAACTTTTTGTAACTTCTTTCAGATTCGCTTTGTAAAAAGGTTTAAAACAGTTTTCATGTAGATTTTTAGGTCTTGTGCGAAGCTGCGACTGCTGACATGCTGTCAAGTTTGATAATTTTTTATATTTTATAGACATTCTCGACGATGTTGTATCCATGCGAGGTACATCTTTAGCATCCAAATACCCAAACGGAATAAACGAAACCAAAATTGTGCGTAACTGGTTGTTACAGTCATATATACGACGATAAACACCTTTCACAATTCTAGCCATCTGGTTAGCATTTTCGCCATTATAAAAGAAAAACTAAAATGTATCGAATTTTCTGTTTGTTGTCTTCTATTTTTAAAACCTTGTACTCATAACTGAATTAATCAAACAAAAAACCACAAGAGAATATTTTAGTGTCAAATGTCACCTTTCCAATGAGCATAAATTTGAAATTTTTTTATAGATACCTCACGAGGTAGCGATCACTATAGACGTCTACCGAAAAAATAATGGATAACTTTTTCCCCAACCTAATATATTTTTCTGTCAAAAAATTTACATATTTTTCTAATGAATCTGTATTCCTGTAGTGCTTCGCACCACACATAATGATTGACCAGTTTTTAATGGTCCTTAATGTAACTTTAATAAAATATTAGTATATATATACATAAATACACACTCAACTAAAGTGTTTAGTTTATAAAAGCTCGATGGGAGGTAGCAACAATCACCATTCATCAGTTGTCATGGTGATATCGGTGTTGAAATTTGTGTTAAATGGGAAGTTTAAAATTATTAAAATACATGACGTAGAAAAATCGAAACAAGATTGGGGTACTTTTTCCGAGAATTCACCGTCTGGGAGAGTAACAATAGATAAGATAATATGTTATCTTAATGCAGAAACTTAAACAATCATACTTATCGCTTTTTATTGATTGCAATAATTTGACTGTGATAAAATGCAGGATGTTTTTTGTTTAAGTTTCGAAAGCTTATTGGAAAGATTACAACGGAAAGTCACTTCCCGTGTCGTTATAAACTTATAAATGCGACTTGAACACGATAATTAATAATTCAATAATAATTCTTAACACAATGTGATAAAACACAAAATATTTACCGAGTTATTCACTTAAATAAAAGAGCTTCCGCAGAGAGATTGTTACTTAATATGTTCATTAGAAATTTGGCAATATTTGAAAAGCATCTTAATCATCTGATGATTTTATCACAACTGTTTTAAATAAATAATTAAAAAAAATTCCAATTATAGAATCAAATTTATAAAATAATTCTATAATTTGAATTATTTTTAAATATTTTTATCAAAAAATAAAACAAAAATGTTTAAAAAAAACTGTAACTGTAAACAAGAAATTACTTGAATGATGTTATCACTGCCAATGCAATTCCTTAATAAAAAATATTCTTTTCATTCTGTATGATTTATTTTAAATTAAATACATGATATCGATGAATTTTTTGCGGACATGTGCATCAGGCATAAAATGCATTCAATAATAATACTTTTATGATTTACATTATTATACCTTAAATATCTTCAAAATGGATTCTAAATTTGTTGGATTTATAAGAAGATTGGTTGATAAGTGCGTTATGAATCTCCAATTTATTTTTTTATTTATGCTTTCCAAACAATTTATGCTTTAAATTTAATTGAAATTCACGATTCATATTGCCAATATAAAGGTGTTTATAATTAACAACAATAATATAATGCATCAGTAAAGAATGCTCCAGTTAAACCTGATGTTCTAATATATTTAAGTCAGTAGTTTCTAAATTATGAATTAGTAAAAAATTACAGAACTTATGAACTACTGAACATTATATGCAGGAAATCTAAGAGACCAAATTATGCATCGCTGTTATATGTAATATATAACTTGCCTTACATTAAATATTAAAAATTATTCGTGTCTCAATTGCGATAGTATTTACAATATTTCCAAATTAGCAAGTAAAATATTTAAAGTAAAATGAATTAATTTTAAAAATTCAAATAAAAATTCCCTTCATTTCGTAAAAGACAATTAGGTTTTGAAGCTCTGTAAATTAAAACTACAGTTTTTAGATTAAGGGTAGAAATTCGAAATACAGAATAAGCTGAATCAATTTTAAGATGTAAAATAATAATACCCTTTTTTTATTCCATAAACGATATCTAATCTTAAAGCAGTTTAAAATTCAAACTAAAGACTTTTGACTAAGGGCAAAAATTTGACATAAAGAAGGAATTGAGGCAGTTTTAAAATATGAAATACGAATTTTCGTCATTTCGAATGAGCAACTAAACTTAATTTAATTATGTAACAGAAAAAGAACTGGCCAGTTTTAAATTTTAAAATAGTTTCCATTATTTCATAAAGGATAGCTAATTTTAAAGTTGTGCAATATTTAGATAACAAAAATCAACTGTGGAAGAAGAAGTACAAGGCAGAGAAGCAATTGAAACGAATTCCCATCATTCTATAAAAATCTTAAAAAAAAAATAACATAAATCAAATTTATCTTTTTAAGATTCTTAGGAGACAAAAAAAAAAAAGAGACTTGGGAAGAGACAAAAAGGATTCTTTTATATACTAGATGATTCAATTTGTGTTGTACAAAGAATTTTTCTAATATTTCTAAATTTCTAAATGAGATTCCAATACAATTAGGAGGTTCTTTGATGCTCGAACATTTTGTGGACATAAAGAGGAAATGTAGAATAAATTCAAGTCAAGATAACAAGAGAAGTATGAAAACATAATACATGTGCACAATTTCATCAATCTGAGAAAACATGGAGGCAACAAACGCAATTTTTATAACCAACAATAGAAAACTATATGCCAAATACAAGAGGCTGTTACTTAGATAAATCATTCATATAAGCAATTCAGTTCTAACAGATATTTATCTATTTTTGCACAACAAGAAATAAACATTGCGGACACACAACAGAACTGTGAGCGATGGTTTTTGCCGCCTATTTAATGTTATTGTTTTTAAGGAATTTCCATTTAAATAGCTTTTTTTTATTGTTCCTGAAATGGAGTTTAATGTTTACACTTATTTGTTTAAGTGAATAAAGTGTGCCATAAATGTGCCAAAGGTGCAAATGTCTTCAATCACATAAGTTCTAAACACTTATATAAACTTTTTTTTTTTTTTTTTAAATAATACTTTGTTTCAGTTTCCATTAATTATGCACCGAAGAACAAGTATAAAACGATTTTTTGTCGATTTGCCAAATAGTTTTCATTATACCTAAATAACCATTTAAAAAAGTAAAATTGGAAGTGGAATATAATGATTATATATATATTAGATTCGGGAAAAAGAAATCAATTATTTTTATTTGAATTTCGAGGCTTACAAGTTTTTGCAAATAATTTCAACTGTTTTGTGTCTCATCTTTAGCTCTTGGATTGCTTCTTTAATATCAAATGCATGTGAATGGAATCGATGAAACCAAAAGTACAAGTAATTGGCTGTTACAGTATTGGAACCATAAACATCATTCTATATTTTCAACTGCCTAACTGGAATTTCTGCCTTTATCAAAGAGAAATAGAGAATGTACTGCATATTTTCTCTTTGTTGACTTCCATTTTAACACCCTGTACCTTTATAATTAATAGGGGGGGGGGAAAGGCAAAATATTTCTTAGTGCGCAAGAAACTTCGGAACAAACATTAATCTGAAATTGCATGATCGATACAAATACTTAGCAAGATAATCGAACACTAGTCATCGATCTAAAAAATAATGGATTTATTTTTCCTCAACCTAATTATATATATATATATATATATATATATATATATATAGGGTTCAGAAATCCCTGCTTTTTTCCTCCTGGAACTTTGTTCAGCAAACACTCAAAACACATAGAAATATGTTTTCTTACGTAACGTATCATAGATGCAAACCAATATAATTCTTTTATTTTACTAACCGTTCGATAAACAGAAAAATGTCCCATGAGGTCGTGGAATCTAACAACTATACTTTTCCTCATTGATTTAGGTATTACATAAAGTAAAATTCTCCTTAATCTTGTGTTTTCTATAAATCTTATTCTGCTTGAAAACATATCCTTCAATCATTTTCTTTTCAGATTCGGACCTGTCATCTTAATTCTTCTTGAATACATCTATTAATTTACGTAGTTCCATGTCTGAATTTTGCATCATTAAAACTTGTTCTTCTGTAGTCAAAGTAATACAAATTTCAAAATTTCTTTCAATAATACTATGCAAAGTATCTTCTGGTTCTTCAACAGCTGCTCTGCTTAGTGCATCTACGTGTTTCATTCGTTCACCTGATCTATGTCGGATTTCAAAATCGTATTCTTGCATGAGATTAAACCATCTTGCCATCTGAGGATTTGATGACTTTTTAGCGTTTACATACACGATTGCTTGACAATCTGTGACGATAGTGAACTTTATTCCTATCAGAAACTGCCTTAACCTTTCTAATGTCCACACAATTGACATTAATTCTAATTTACTCGAATGGTACTTTTGTTCAGTTTCCGTATTTTCTTACTAACGCAATAAACCATCCTCCAATTCATTTTACTATCTCTTTGGAACAATATTCCGGCCAATCCAATTGAACTTGCGTCACAATGTACTTCGGTTTCACTTTCAGGATCATAATGAGCGAGAATCGGTGCTTTAATGAGATTACTTTTAAGTTCTTCGAAAGCCTCACTTTGTTCTTTTTCCCAAACAAACCTTGCATCTTTTTCCGTAAGTTTAGATAGTGGTGCTGCCTTGAGAGAATACTTAGGAACAAATCTTCTAAAGAAACTAGTTAGTCCTAAAAATCTTTGGATGTCATGCGTATTTTTAGGAACAGGTAATTTTTCAATAGCAGCTATTTTACGTGGTCCAAGTTTCAAACCATCTTTACTAAGTATGAAACCAAGAAATTCAGTCTGTAACTTTTCAAATTCACATTTTGGTAGTTTTAAAGTTAAATTGGCTTTTCTTGAACACTCAAATACTTCAGTAAGGTTCTGTATCATTTCGGTCCATGTTTTAGCTGGAATCAATATATCGTCTAAGTAACACAGTACTTTTTTGTTGAACAATGGACCCAAAACAAGATTCGTGAGTCTTTGGAATTCTGTTGGAGCATTCGCCAATCCAAAGATCATTCGCTCGAATTGACCTGTATCATCTGGAGTTATAAAAGCAGTTTTCAATTTGGCTTCTTCAGTCAACGGTAACTGTAAATAGCCACTAGCTAAATCCAAGGTAGTATAAAATTGGCTTCCTCCTAGACATTCTAAAATGTCATCAATTTTGGGTAATGGAAATTTATCTTTGACAGTTTGAGAGTTTAATTTTCTATAGTCAATAACCAATCACTGTTCCCCGGTCTTTTTCTTAACTAATAATACAGGACTGGAGTAAGGAGATCTTGTATCTGTAACTATTCCATGTTTCTTCCATTCGGATACAATTTCTTTTATGTGTTTCCTCTCTTCAGAATTGGTTTTATACGGTTTTTGAAAAGTTGGCTTACTCCCATCTACTTCTTTAATGTCCATTTTGCATAAATTCGTGCAACCTAACTCGCTTATGTTTAAAGCAAAACAGTCTCGATACTTATTTAATAAATTCAAAAGTTCTAATTTTTTATCACTGTCTAAGGATTTGTCGAAATTTATATCTTTCATTAAAATAGGAGACTTCTCCTTGTTAATTGTTATTACTTCAACTTTTTCTTTATCACTTTCAACTTTATTGGATAGGGATAAGCTTTCCTCACTTACTTCCATTCCCCTACCTAAACACTGATCTTTCCTAATTTTTAAGTTAAATTCTTTTTTATTTATTACTGGTACAACTGTTTCACCGTTAACTACTTCAAGAATGGAATCGAAATTCTGTCCTATACTTTTGACTAAAATTGCCCCATTAACTATCGAATTTTCGGTTTCTTCAATTTTCGCTCTAATTAGATTGATTTACTTTCGATTTCTGTCTCATTTAATGCTTTTAATTTAACTGCATTTTCCTTAATATCTACTTAAATTTCGAGAAAACGTCTTTATTTGAGTATCCAAATTTTAGATTACCCCCAATACATGTAAAAGCAATGTATGGTAAATCTAACCATGTTCTACCTAAAATTAAATCGCATGGTTGGGAATTATCTTCTACAATTAATAAAGGAATACTTTTCCCAACTACATCGGTTATACGAATATTTACTACAGCTTTTCCAAGAGCGTTAGTCACTGGATTATTTTGATTTCCGAAACCGAATAATTTACTGCTATCTGGTGTCAGATTCAGATTCATTTTTATTGAGATACTTTTTTTTAAAAGGCAACAACTACTTCCTGTATCAACTAACACAATCACCTTATTCCCATAAATATAAGCATCTTTCAAGTAGTTCGTAGGCGCTAACGATGCACTTGAATGAGAATTGTTTTGACTGACGGATAAATTATTCCCCTCGCGCTTTCCATCGGTTTCATATTTACACGTTCGCTGAGAATGACCATACTTTTTATATTTCTTAAAGTAAACAGATGTCTTCGGCAACGGGCATTCACGAGCTATATATGACCATAATCATTACAATTAAATTCCCCTTTGTCATTTCGAATATCCGACCTGACTGACTTTTATCGATGAATACTTTTATTTTCACTAAACGGAAATGATTTCTTTTCTACCTGAAATTTTTCATTACGATAATTATAATTCGACGAGTTTTGTAATTTATAATTGTTAATAGATCGAACATTATCATAATTATCCAATTTATCCGCTAATTGATCTGGAGTATTAATTTTAGGCCATTCATCCACAAAATGTTCACGAGTTGTTGAATTTACTTGTTTCTTCAATTGTTCAGAAACAATTAAATTTTTTAAACTATTGAAATCTGAAATCTCGAGACCCGTTATCCATTCCTCAAAATAGTTTTGTAATTCGAATGAATAATCCTTCCATGTACTTTCTGCATTTTTAACATGGTTTAAAAATTTCAATCTAAACTTATCAGCACTTAATTTATATCTCTTAAGCAATAATGATTTTACATACTTATTATTATTTGCATTATCTTCGTTTTCACGCGCAATTAGTTGCGTAATTTCATAAGGGAGCAGTCCTAATGATTGTGACACCCAATTCTGTTCACTTAACACAATACGTCGTGCCTGCCGTTCAAATAAAACTAAATAAAAATTTAGAACCTCATCTTTCACTTTATATTCGGGCGTTAACTTTCGAAAATCTCTGTGTACGTTTTTATTTTCATCGTTGTTACTTAAATCCGAAATATTTGCCTTTTGGACTCAATTTTCGATACGTAAACTTTCAAGTTCATACTCACGGTCAGCCAACGTTTTGGCGTCTTCAATAATCCTACTTAATAAACTTTTACTAAACTCTATCATACGTCTCTGATTCCGTTATAATACGTTTCAAATCAACTAGTTTAGCATTTTCAGGTACTGAGAGCCCTAATTCTGTTGCTAATTCTATTAAATCTACTTTTTTAGCCTTCCCCCAAAAAGCCATACTTTACTAATTAAAATAATTAATTACTTCACATATAAAATACTTTATCAATAACGAAATTATTACTTCTGCTTCGCCTAAAACGAAACTAATTGCTTCTTTAAAAACGAAATTACTTTTTGCAAACGAAATTAAGAAAATACTTTATACTTATACACATAATTCTTAAATCTCGTTCACTACTTTAGAATACGTTAATATACATTTCAAAACGAAACAATTAAAATTCGCCTACCTGAAATTGTTTATCAAAATAACAATAATCTATTTGTGGCATATAATTTTCTATTGCTTGCGAAAAATTATTTTTAATTGGTATAACTTTTTTCCTGATAAGCGGAATTTTGCGCATGTAATGAAAACATTTCCAATTAATTACTGAAATTAAATTTCCAAATAACACTTGTGTTAGTTTAAATTTATTAAAAACATGCTTTAAGTTATGAACTATAAACCATCTCAAGCTCTCAGCAGGAAAGCCGTAAACAGAAAAAATATTATTTTTCAAAATTTCCCTTAACACGACCCGTAATAATCATCTAAAAGATTTAAAATAAAAATCTATGCAGTTATTACACCATTGCTATGGCTAGTAATTGATGTGCCACATTAGGTTATGCGTTAAATTAGTTATCAATTTGTTTTACTATAGTTAAATATAATTAAAAACTCAAGAAAAACATTTTTATTAATAATTAAAAACGTTTGCAAATACTTTTTCTATTGTCTTTCGGCGTTAATTTTCGATCCGATTCATCTTATTAAATATTATTTTATGAAGTGTGTTCTTCTAACGAATCTAATGAAAACGTGTGCTTGCAGTAGCAAGCACATGTTTTCTTTCAAATAATTGTTATTATTAAAAAATTTGACATGTTTTTGTATCGTATCATTTTATTAAAATGTCATAAAAAAAAACTATTATTTTGTAATGTATTCCAATCAATGACTTTATGCTAAACAAATAACATTAATATAAATATAAAATAGTATTCTTTATTCAGCATGCAATGATACTTACAGACCACAAATAATCTTGTTTTATGGTTTAATAATCATGTTAAGTATATCTTTAATGGTTTCAATGCTTTTGCGTGTACTTAGAGCAACTAATCTGATTGTTCACAGGTAACTGGGCATGGTAATTTGCATAAACAGAATTTCACATGCTAACAGAACTTTTAAAATAATCGATAGCGATCTAATAGTTCTAGTTCCGCAATAATTTGCACATTATCGCCTTAATATAGCTTCAATAATTGACGGCGAAGATCTATGATAAAATCTTTTAAAAGCAGTCGGAAATTGTTGAAAGAATTAACTATAGTTTCAATAGGTTGATTTATTATTTCTCAATTGCTTGATTTACTATAGCTTTAATAGCTTAATTCACAATAGCTTCAATAGTTTGATGGCGATGAGCAGTCGGAAATTGTAAGAATTTAAGAAACGTTCTACATTAATCGATATCCAGTTTATCCCAATTGAGTAAAAATCTAATCTTACGGGGTTATATTTATGAAAAAGAAATGAAATAAATTAAACACAATTTTTATTTAAAAAAAAATTACACTATAGGAATGTAAGCAAAATATACACAGAATGCAATATATACTTCTTGTACCCGAATGGGATTACAAATACAAGGAAATTTTAAAATGAGGAAAAGAACCACATGCTTTCATTTTAAGAAGCTATCAAGCGTTTAAAAAATTTGAATGGAGGCATAAGCAACTTTAAATGAGTTCAAATCATCAATAGTTCCTATTTAATGTAAATCATTATGAAATTAAATATAGCAGGTATTTTAAATTAGCCAGATTTGTTATAAGTCTTATTCCATCATAAGAAACTTTTCTCACTTCAAACCTGGGCAAAAATTCGATGAACAAACATTAAAATATGGATTTCTTAATATCCAAAGCTGAATGTACGGAAAAATCTTAACTAAATTTCTGAGACGGTAAAATAAGTCCTTTTCAAAATTTTCTTGATTTTTCAAAATTTGTATATTTTAACATGCTGCATTTGTTTCTAAATGTAATTTAAAAACAACATTTAGTAAAAATTTAATTAAAATTTTTAGTAAATGTTTAACTCTTTATCAAACACGGTTTCAAACAATCATAGCTTTTACTCTAAATTTAATTAAAGCGCCTATATTCTTGTCATTTTTATTTTCATGTACTCGAAATATAAATATTCATGCAGTCAAAACTATTCCTCATACAGTTTTTCGAGCTTTCAATAGTTTTTGGCTATCATCGCTATTCAAGAACAAGACAATATTTCGTTCTGAACTCATTTTTCATTTAAAATGAGTGCATATTTCAAAGGAGGATCGAGTTCTGAAGAAATAGAATTTACAATAAAATTAAATGTCAAATATGATAACCTGAAATATGTGCAATTAAGCTTTTGTCTCTTTACGAACAACGAAATTTCAAAAAACTGTTTGTTCGTTTTGAGAAAGAGCCACATATTCGTAATGAATAAATTAAAAGATAAATTAGTTAAAAATATTAATATAAAAACAGTAGGTCGGAAAGTAGTCTTAAACTTTTTAAATTTTCAGAAACGTAGCCAAAAAAATGTTCCTGGCCATTATTAGTAAAAGATTTTAAGGTAAAACTGCTTTACACTTTAACAGTTGCTAAATATAAATGGACTACCGATTTTTTATCCATAAAAATTATGTTTAGACTAATTTTTCATATTTTTTCTACATAGGATTAGTTCAATCCGATAAAGTTAGAGCTAATAATAATCAAGAGGCTGCTTTGTAAAGCATACTTTTTCTGATATTTATGAGTATTGTCAAAATTATTTCATTCATTCATAAATAGGTCATTGTATTCTCAAAGATCTAGAATGAAATGTTTCATACATATCCAACATATAACTACTTCATATTACTCCATTTAATTTATGAGAATAACAGTAAAAGCAAATCTCTGTTTTTGTTGCAATAAATACTTCAACAATATCATCCATTCTTTCTATGTGATGAAAATATAAATTAAATCTTAACATGAATTGATCCAATTTCTTTATTCGCACAATAATCTTTTCATACGATTTCATTTATATATGTCTGTGCCTTATAGGGCTTCAGAAATAAAGATTTATTACATTTACTTATGTATTCATTTCATAATACCATTTGCTGATTTATGGCATTTTTTAAAGTTATCTCTCTTATTAAATGTAAATCTGTTGTTCTTAATATGCGCTTTTTTATAGTAAAATGTATAAATTCATAAAATTTTATAGTTAGAAACTTATAAAAATCGTTCCTTTAATTAAGTTTAATTACAGCGGAAAAAGTCATTTATTTTACCCCTTAAAGCATGATTTCTTTTCGAAAAAACAGGTAGAAAAATAATCCATGTGCCATCATCTATAATAAATAAGTTTAATTATAAACTAGTCAGTCAATAATTTACTGGAACCGATCTCAGAAGATGGAAATTAGAAATAAAGCAACGCAAGATACAAGAACGCCCGTGTGACACGGGCATGTGCACATTTACTGGTAATTTTCGCTCGTGTGAGACACGGGCAAATGCGTTAAGGGGTTAATTAATTATCTCTTCAGAAACTACGATTAAAATATTTTGATTTAACAAATTCTAAGAAATATAATAAAAGACAGCTAATTGCATAGAAATTGTCAATGAATTTTTTTTGTCTGTTTATTATCCAATGGATGTAGACGTATACTTTTGTTTTCTATTTTATTTAATTCGGCCACAAGTTTTTATAACAGTGCGAAATAAACTTTAAACAAAGAATTTCAATCTAACTTTTGTATGTATAATAATGTAACAGTGGAGAAAGCCAAACAAATATGTCACAGTCATTATTTAGTTTTTATTTCACGACAACAACAACAATTAATCGTATGCATTTATTGATTAATATGCGTACTTATTAAACAATCATATGCATTTTATTCTCACTTATGATTTAATTATTCTTCTTTAAAAAATCTGATATGGCATTTATATAGATTAGAAATTAAATTAATGAAACGTATTTATCATAATTTGGGACTCTTAAACAACAATTGAGTTAAATAGCGGTTTAGGTTCCCTTCTTCGCCAACGCGCGAATTTGAAGCGCTTTTTCGCACATGCACCTTAATTATTCTTTTGTTTTAGCCTTTCCATTGCTCGCTAATTGAGTTTCACTTTGAAATAGCGGTAGAATTTTCGCCATAGCATCGGCGTTTTTGAAAACGCGCCAAGCACATTTTCACCCAACTATTTTACTACAGTTAAAATCGTTAATAAACTTTTAATATGTTAATTAATTTATTTTTGTTATATTAGTTTTTCTAAATCATTTATAGTTTTGAACTTTATTAAAATGGTTGCAATAAAAAATAAATATTCAACAATTATTAATTGAAAACAGAAAAATTTAAGAAAAAAAAAGAAAAGAAAATGGTTAAAAACATGAAGGAAGCATTATATTTCAATACATTATTTTAAAAGATGGAACACAAAATTAATTGTAAAATTTTTTGAAAATGCAGTGATGAATATCCATATAAGAGCACAATTATAGCTTAACCCCTCTCTTTAACTATTTTTTTTTCTTATTGTAAAAAAAAAAAAAAAAAAAAAAAAAAAAAAAAGAGTATTTAATTGAGTGTATTTACATAAGTTAATCAATATTCACGAACTTTGCAGTACAATTCTCAAAAGTCATCTTAACAGAACGAAAAGTTTGTCAAAACCTCTTTATAAATGAGTTTTTGATTTAATTATGTAGTCGAAGAAAGAATGAGTACAAGTATAGTGGTTTATTTCAATGAGTCCTTCGAACTAAGTTCTGGTAAATATAAGAAAATGATATTTCGTGATGTATGAGCTATTAATGTCAACAAGCGCGCCATTTGAGAATGATATACTATTAATAAATTACCATGTACTTGACATTATATTTAATGATTAAAAATTTTTCAGCCAAATACTTTTCAACAACTAATTTCTTTTTTGATTTATTTCATTTTTTTTTCATTCATTTTTTTATTTATCTTTTTTTTGTATTTTAATATACTTTCCAATTATTAATCGTATTTATATAGACTAAAAAACACTTAAATGTCAATGTCGAAAATTAAGCATACCAGAAGAAATAATAAACTTGCATAGTTTATTATTTCTTCTATGCAAATTTATTATTCCAGCAAATGGGATAAAAATGCCTACTATCGCTAACTTAGAACTACTCGCATAGTTTGTGGCTTCTCCAAATCTTGGCGATTACTTTTAGCATGGAATAATTAGTTCGTCTTTCCCATAAGATTTTCCACTTGAATTTCGCAAGATAAAATTCTAGTTTACGGTGAATTGTATTTTATTTATTTATTTATTTTTGATATATAGTTTTGTGCCCATTTACACACATTAATATAAGTCAGGTAATACATATTTAACCCTTATTCCCTCCTTCTAGATAGATTAAAACTATCAACATTTTTTTACAATGTTTAAACTGTAAAAAATGGCATTGAAGGATAGCTCAAATAAAGTACAATGTGAACTTCATTGATTTGGATAAAAAAAAAGTGACCAGTCAAAATCGGAAAAATTATGCTTTTAAGAAAATTTGTAAAATGTGTTTTAAAATAAAATCTTTAATATTTACCACCTAGATGCTTTTATTTTACCTAGATTTACAAAGATTATATCCGTTACTAGTAATAATAAACGAAAAGATGAAAAAATTGAGGAAATCGGTTTAAAAATTCGTGCCCAAAGACTTAGTATGATATATGTATACTTCCATTTCCGCTGCT
>JAPDSC010162893.1:12493-27239 GCA_026290005.1 Latrodectus geometricus
ACCTGGATTCATCTGAAAAGATGACGTCTCGCCATTCGTGCACCCAGGTTCGCCGTTGATCACACCATTGAAGGCGCTCTTGTCTATGACGCAGCGTCAAGGGAAGCCGCAGCCATGGTGTCCGAGCTGAGAGTCCATGCTGCAAACGTCGTCGAACTGTTCGTGCAGACACTTCCTGTCTTCCAAACGATCCCGTTTCTTGACTCACGGCTCGTGACGTGGTTGCATGATCCATTACGGCCATTCGGATAATATGCCTGTCTTTTAGGCTGCTAGTGATAGATGGCCGTTGAGATCCCGCATGGCGTTCCGTATTACCGTCCTGAACCCATCGATTCCATATTCTGCTAACAGTCATTGGATCTCGACCGACGCGAGCAGCAATACTGCGATAAGATAAACCGCAATCCCGGTACGCTACAATTCGACCTTTATCAAAGTCGGAAACGTGCTGGTACGTATTTCTCCTTCTTACACGAGGCATTACAACAACTTTTCACCAGGCAACAACGTTCAAATGCAATTTGTGTATGAGGAACCGGCTGAACAATTTCCTCATTTAAACACAATGTAGGTGTCGCTACTGGCAGCTGCTTTGTCTGAATGCGCTGAAAAGCTAATCATTTCACAGCACCTTCTGCCTTTCGTATAAATTTCACGTCTGTAGCATGTCGCCTTCTTGGTGTAGCAATTTTAATGGCCAGTATTGTATATTCTGTTCCTAAAAACATGATCCTCCAACTATGTTATGGTGAATACCACACAAATAAATTATATTTAAATCATTTCAGTACCTAGCTGAATATTACGTTTTCCTTTTACGTTATTTATTTATTTTTGATGCATTATGTGACATCTTAATGCATTAGATTGTCAATTTCCTTACTGCCATTATTTTAACCTTCATTTTAAAATTTCGAAAATACAGCTTCTATTAAATTTATGTAAAGGACATCTCGAATTCTAAATGAACGTTCCTAATTAACCTAAAAATAGTGACTCTAAGTGTTAACTTACATTGGTCTTGAAATTGTATATAATATTTTTACATTGGTTACAAGGTCTTTGGATCATTGTTATTGTTTTAAAATGTTTTTTAAAGGATTTTCCTTCAAACATAGCAAACATGCCCTTTGCTTTTAAATATTCAAGTCTGTGACTTTTACTATGTTAAATTTAATAATTATATTTCCAGTCACAAATTTTTATAATAATAGACTTTTTCATGTTACTTTATTTTTCTTACAAAAGATTAGACTTCACAGTTACAAAGTCAACAGTTGAGATACTTTTCTAGCAACACCAAAAATGCACTTTCTATATTCACTACAGTTGATCATGCTTTTTCTATAAATTTAGATTCCCTTAAATATATATATATATATAATATATATATATATATACATTTCTTTTACTATAGACCAAATATTTTGGTGCTTACTCTAATACATGATGCTGTCAATTTCTGTACGTTTAAATGTTTTTAAATACATACATTAATATTTAAACTGTCCACTGGTAAGGTAGACACGTTTAGAGAGGAAAGGGAGCTATTTTGGAATCAATTTTTATAGAATATCAGAATTATGAGGTGGTTGGCTTAAACTTAATTTATTAGAAATATATCCCAATAAGGTCAGTAAACAAACTAAAATTTTTTAAAAGTTACAGCAACTAGCTGAAAAAGGATGTTATTTTCATACCCGAAGGGTAAATGGTTTAATAATCCAGGTGCAAACCATTGTGTCGTTGCGCTGAGTAAAAATTGTAATTTAAAAGTTTATTGCAAGATCCATATAATCCATATGCAATTGCACCAGCATGCTTCATTGTACCTATCCATGAGATGCGCTCTACCATTTGGATATAAGCAGCCAGTTGGGAGCTTTCATAATCTAGAAGAAAGGATCAAGTCTCCTCAATACTTGCTGTACCCCAGAAGTATCATTTGACTTGGAGAGTATTGTGACGAGACATATTTAACGTGTTCCAGCCGCTACGATGGATATTTGATTCTTTCGGAATTTGTACCCACTACCTTTCGATAACGAACACCCTAACCAACCAGGCTATTAATGTTCACCAGTGAAAGGACATTATAATAATTCAATATATTCCTCTTTACTGTTTTGATATTATGAGGAGGGAAAGAATGTGAGCAGTTCAGCTCACTTGATCATTATTTAAAATTATTATGTGATATATGATATGAGATGCAAGTTTATGTATATACACTGTACTTGTGAATTCTTTAGGTTTGAAAAAAAATAGGAATTAGGCTGTAAAAAAATTAATTTAATTAAATTCTTTAATAGTAAATCATGAGACCATGATGGACTCCTAGGGAAAAGCACTATTCTCGCGACAGGGAAATTGGAGATTTATTATCAGGTACACAACCCAAAACCGTTATGCAGAAAGTAGTTAATTAAAAAATTTAAATTCAATTTAAAAAAAATTAATTAAATAAAAATAAATTCATTTTTAGACACTTTTAACGTACCTTTAACATTTAAAAATTTTTAATGCACATGAAATAATTTAAGCATTTTTGACATGCATGGGCCCTATGCATGTTAAAAGTTCTATAAGTTCCAATATACCACTTACATGTGTCACAAGACTGGGTGAGAAAAATGGTGGCCTACACAGTTATTTTATAGAGGAGCAAAATTGAGAGGTAGTTACGGTGCTCAACGGATTTAATCGTCAGAAATAGATAGGCAAAAATCTATTGCAATAACCAATAATTTAAATTGGAAATTTTGTTGACAAAGTATTGGTTAATAGAAAGCAATTATTAATATTGCAGAAAAGTTTATTAATAATTAGAATAATTAATGAAAAATATTAAACTTACAGAAACACAGATTACAATCCTATTTGAAATTTCTACATAGTTACACATTTTTCTAACATGATATATATTTTGTTAATGTTATACTATGTAAAAAAATTCTATCAAAAAATAATAAAATAGTTCTTATGATTTTAAAATAAATAATTTTGTACAAAACGCGAAAATTTACAAACATTGTCTAATTTTTTTTTATTAAATATTTTGGAATTGAAAATTTTTATTAATAGTTCTGATAAACAAGAGTTAAAGTGCAGAGTGGATTAAGAGATTGATCATATCATTAGATATGCAAGTATTTGATATCGAAAAACTTAAGAATCTTGTATTAGAGAAATTTTTTATAACATTGATTAAGCCTAAAATATAATTAATTTAGTTATTTTAAAGAGGTTACTTATACGTTATCAAAATAATAAAAATAGAAATAAAAAAAAATTTTAAATGAAGTTCCAGCTTTCGATTTTCATTACCTGATTGATTATGATTTGAGCAAAATCATGATTATTTAGCTAACTAAAAAAAGTAGTTTAAATCTGTTAAACTTTAATGTTAAGTTAATTTGACTATCAAAATATGATTAACAATTTGCAGAATGATTCATGAGTTATCCACTTCATACTGAATAACTTGTAAATATCTTGTTTATTTGTAAAAGAACGATAAGGACATATTTGACATATCGGAAGCCTGAGTTGATAAAAGCGGCAACCACAAAAGATTGGTATCGCATATATTTTCCTTGTGTCAACAAACGTTTTTTTCCTTTAGCCTTGGAAACGCTCAACTTATAAAAATTGCCTCAAGTTGATAAGCTCGCATTACGATTCCAGTTTAATATACTTGACGGCAAGCGAGTGAAGATTTAAGCGTTTCTCATGACAACGTGATTGAATCATTCATTAGGAGATGTTTTTCGGGAAAGACATGATGAATTTCTGATAATAAGCATTCATTTTTTTAACGCGTAAATATTTCTGTCAAGAAATGTAGGCAAAAAATGACATTGGGGCTAATATTAATTTAATAAACCATTCGACTTAGCATTCAATATTTACTTACTTAAGAAAAGAACGACCTTCTTTTACATGTATTTATAATTTATAATTTATTTTTTATAATTTATAATTTAAAATTTTAAATTTATAATTATTATTTTGTATGTTTATGCATACAGTCTTAAAATCTGCTTATAAATGCAACAATCTTATTGCAATATCTAAGATATATATATATTATTATATATTTTTGATATTACCATAGGGTTGTTGAATTTATAAACAGGCTTGTGTAAGCTTGTATGTGTCAACGTACCAGAATATTTGTAAATACGAGAATACCACTTCAAAAACCAATTACGGTTTTTAACCATGGTTACTTTTCAACAATTCGGGATATTTTATACACATGTTATGTGTACAAAATCTTCCGAATTATTAAGTAACCATGATTAAAAACGAGGTTGGTTTCTGAAGTGGTATTCTCATGTCCGAAATTAACACATCATTGATGAAATACTAAACCAGATATTTTGTATGCATCAGCCTTCTCGATGCTCAAATATTTCGGTTTTAATAGAAAATCTTATTTCTTACCTTTCTATTGCATTAGAATTAACATCTCTGAATAGGCTTTTAGGAATTTTTTTAAAATGGCATATTATATGTTATGTAACATTTATATCTTTGTTACCACAATCTTACATATTTCAACTTCTTAATAGTCATTTCCATTGCTTTGAGTTTATGAAGATAGTTATCTTAATCCTTTGATAATAAATTTTTATTTAAAATTTTACAAAGTAATGCTATTAGCAAAAAGTCTTGGAATATTTTTGTTTAGAATGAGAGAGTGCACGCAACAAAGTTTCTTAAAAATTTGTTAATTTTTATAAAATAACAATAAATACAGCTTTATTAAAGACTTTTTACTAATTAATAGGAATTATAAATATTTTGCCTATGTATTGATTTTCATCAAGCTCGTAAAAAAATGTATTACAAAATTAATCTCAATGTATTATTATTTGATATACGTCCTACATTATAAATACTTTACATAAGTTCACACAGAATGTTAAAATAGTATTTGTAAAATAAAAATGAGAATTCAGTTTTAAATATTCTCGATAAAATTTCATTTTCATATATGATTTGAAAACAATGAAAAAAAGCACTTTCAATCAGTTTTTATTTTCATAATATTTCTATAGAAAAATAGCATTTTGAAGCAAATTCAAAAGAGCTGTATTGTCAATAAGCTTAAAAATTCTTTTAAAGCTTATTGCTTTAAAAGAATTTTGTTTCTCTTAAGCAGTGAAATTTTTTTATATATAATTTCCATTCAAATTGTTAATTTTAATAACTAGTTAAATTATAATTTTTAAATATAAATTATAAAAATTTTTAATTTAAATATTGTAACATAATATCATTTTATAATGTCTGGTATTACCATAAATGCATCAATGAAAGCTTTGTTGTAATAAAATATCACACAAGTATTCTCATTAACATAATAACATAATTAGTTATTAATACTAATATTTATATGTTTATAAAAATTAGTAAATGCACATTTCTCAAAAACGCTATTTGTCTATGAGATAATTGTGAAGATGAACTTAAAAAAGAAATAAATAAAACAGGTATGTACACCATGAAAAAATAGTTTCAATTCTAATCAATTATTATCATTAGACACAAAGTTTGTCATTTTGAAATATTCTGTTTTGATAGCATACATTTTATTTAATAGGAAGATGATAAGGCTCACTTTTGTTCGTGATATGTACGGTGTCAAGAAACTTCGGAATAAGATGTTCTGAGTGCGATCTCAGCTAACGCTAAATAACTATAGATGGGTTTACACTTTTGCATTCGTCATGCTCGTTTGTTGACGTGAATGTTTGAGATTTTTAATCAAGTTTTTCTCTTGTGACACGCAAACACGGCATACTCTGTGTGAAAAGTGATAAATGATGGTTCTTAGAAAAAGCTATACAATAGCCTTCATCCGTTAGCAGTCCGTTATGCAAATATAATGAAGGTAAAATATGGAAAGCTAATGCGATCCTTATTGAAAATATCAATAAAGGTATTTAAATCATTAGGAAAAATAATAGCGTGTCAAATACTTTCAAGTCAACATAAAGGATGCGCATAAACTGAATACAATAATTCTGCTTTAAATTTTGCTTTATGCTTGATGCCATTGTTACTTAACAAATCTGAATATTACACTCAAGTTTATGGGGGGAGCATACTTTCAATCGAACTTAAAAGTTCTTTTAACTAGCTTAAAAATTCTTTTTTAAAGAATACTTTTTCTTATTGAATTTTAAATATTTTTATTTTACTAATTAAAAGTGATAGGAAACACATTTTTTATCAATAAATAGTAATAAAATTATCATTAAATTGAAATATAATTGGTTGATTTTTAAAAATGAATTCATTTTTCTAATCAATCTCAACAAAAATATTAATAAACTCATGATCATTAAAAATTAATTCTCAAACTACAATTTTTTTTAAAATGTGAACTAATTGTTTAATACTATAATCTCTTCACTTATAACGAATTTTGTATTCCACTTCAAAACTCTGTTGATATGAAATGCCCTTTGTAAATATTGCTTCCATAAGTCATCCATCTGAAACACATCTAAATAAAACATAATAGCCGCGTCGTTCCGTTCTGAGAACTTCTTTTCAGTTTGTTCTGCACGGGGTAGAAAAGAATAATAAAATCGTCTGACTATTCTATTTCTAGGTGAGAGTGACAATAAATGTATTTGACCCGTTGCTTCTGTTTATAGGTGTGCAAGAAATCCTAGGACTGGCAACAAATACTCGGAAATAAATGATCTGTCATCTGGCACCCCATTCTCAACTCCCACTGCTCACGTTTTTTTTTTCTAAGGCTCAAAGAAAGCCGACCAGAAGTCCGTCTCTACCATGAAATGGAATTTTCATCGGTTCTTACGAGGACCTAAAAGGCATCCAGCAGGCGACTTCTTCTAAGTCCCATCATCGCTGAGATAAAGATTTTGCACTTCTCTTATAAATACCTCTCTGATAAATAAAACGGGTTTTTTTCCCCTTAGAATGCAGCTACAGATAATGCTGGACTTTATGCTCATAACGGAAGGGTTAAACTCAAGTTTTCAAAGAAAAAGAAGTTTCAGCCTGAAGCGATTTTTAAAGATCGCTGACCACGTTTTCAGATAAGGATTTCATTCATTCCTGCGAATTTAATGATTTCATAGAAGCTCTATTATCCATACAATGGCAGACCTAATAGAATTGCTGAATTGAAAACATTCAAGAAATGTGGCTAAAATTAGCGTAAACATTTAATATTGTTTAGTTAATATTTTTTTAAGGATAATACTGGTGAAGCGATGAGAATGAATACATTTCTGTCTGTATAAATTACCTACAGGAAATTTAAAGTTTGATTACCCACGTGATCTCTTTTTTAAATTCTTAATTTTGTGTTTCCAAGGATTTAACATTTGATCTACTCTAGTGATTTTCTGGGTATTAATATATATATATATATATATATATATATACTTAATGCTATTCATTTATATAAGCACTATATTATTCCTCTATATTTCATTCTCCACTTCATTTATTCTTTTCATTGAATAAAGCACATGAGACCCCTCGCATATTTTTTAATTTATCTTTTCAGATAGGTAGCTGTCATTTTAATTTTTATAGGTGGTAACAAAATACTTCTACCATCTGAAATGCTCGAGTTTAACATCATTCCGACCCTTGCTTTTTTCCAGAACTGAATTTTATAAAATTAAATGTCCAAGGAAACATGGAGAAAATGAATTCTTAATTTTTACTTTGTTTTTCATTATTTTTATCGGACATACAATAATATGTTACGAATGTATCCCCATTTGATTTGAAGTTTTGACATAAATTTTTCAAAATCAACATGCTTTTTGTCACGCATATTAATAAACAACCCAGAGAAATGTCTATTATATATATAATTTAGGTACCGAATAAAAACTATTCAAAGTTAGTAACTAAGTATATTATAAATTCACTTGCAATATTTAATAAAAACTTATCACTAATTTAGATAAAACATTACCAAAATTTCAGAATGAGTGAAAAAGAAATTACACATTTTAAACTTTTTATTTGTGAGGAATTTCCTTATGAATCAAAAATAGTGAATTTAAAATACCATTTTTGAAAGAAAAAGAATAATAGATATTTTTTTATTAAAATATAAAAATAAAAAAAAACTTGAAATATAAAAATAATAAAACAATAAACAATCGCATTCGAAAACTTTCGATGATTTTTACATGGTTATTAAACAATAACTTAAAAATTTTCGACATTTTATTAAAATTGATACATGATTCTACTGACAAAAACATGATTTTATCAAAATTCTGTTTTTCCTTCAGCGGAAGGATTTTTGTTCAATTAATTATGAGCAAGAGCTTCAAATGATTAAATACAGTGTTAACTATTTGTTCCACCAATATTATTTACTGTAAAACATAAAGAAAGATTTGCGTCACAATAATTATGTTATTCTCTGCGACATAATTTTTTTCTTTATATTTACTTGGGATGTAGCAAAAATCTAAAGATAAATCAAAACTTGCTGCATATATAAAATTTTTCAAAAATGTTATCTTAGCATGTAAACATTTAAAAACTTAACTATATTAATTATATAAATTTAACTATATTTCATGATCCATATTTCTAATTACCATGTTTCCTAGGTACCATGATAACTCAATTATGTGTCCCATTACATGCGTTTCGAACACTTTTGCTTCGAGAAATATTTGTGTCACAATAATTAACATTATGATATAATTTTGTTTAATCGTTTGAAGTTTTTACTCATAATTAAATATCATTATTAAACATCATATTAAGCAAGAATGTTCTCAATGAATAAAAAACATGGTTTAAAAATGTAAATGATAGTAACCAAACCAATTGATTCTGCTAAGCTTTAAACTTTAATTAACAGATTTATACTAAAATTTTTCATATTAATTTATTGTTGAATTATTTCATATAAGCTTTATAATTTATAATAAATTAATAGTTTATGGACTCTATACTTGTTATAATCAAATATAAAAAAATAATTTCAGTAAAAATATAATTATAATATTTTTCAAAATCTGAAAAATCAATTTTCAATACTTTACTAATTCTCATAGAAATCTATCTTGGATTTTATTTTTATTTATTTTACTAAATCTATAATACTAAAATAAGCATAATCTAATATACTAACATACGTGTTTATTTAAGCAAATATTTATTTTTCTGAAATTTGGTAAAGAATTTCTCTCTCTCTTTTTCTTTAGCGTATGACAAACATTTATATAATGAGATTAAAATAACAAATCCTTTAAGTTTTGTTATTTTAAGCTTATTAATTAACATATTTCTTTTCAAATTTAAAAGAAAAGCATTAACTTTTGACTGTTACTGATGAAAATGTTTTTATAGAAAAGCAATAAAACGCGAAAAGTGCTTCAAAAAACCACCGACCATAAAAATTAATTACATTAAAATCATAAAAAAAGAATATAAAATATCATATAAATAATAAAAGCACATTTTGGGAAATAAAAATAAAAAACAGTAATTCGGGAGTTTCAAATAGTTCTTACGAATGCTTATCGTTGTAAAGTGAAGGAGAAAAAAAATTTTGTTTCACCCAAGAATTTTTATGTAGTGAAATTGGAATTAACTTTCACTCGCATCTGGATTTAATAAAGTTCTTCCGCTTTTGCGAGATTATTTTTCCCTGAAGCTCCAACAAAGAATAAAATTCATTTAGAAATAGAAGGAATACAAACTATTTGATAAGGAAAAACAGGAATTTAAAGGGAAAAAAGCCTGTATTTATATCAATGCTTTACACTATCAGATGAGTTTCGGAAAAAAGGGGAAAGAAAACTAATACATGTTGCCCCCAAGGAACAGCAAAACAATCAGTAAAAATTGATATAGGAAAAAATCAAAGGGAAAAGTTGCATTTCGTCTCAGTTAGAGGAAATTAGCTCCTGATATTCGAAAAAGAACCACCGTAGAACTATAAAAGAAATTGGATTTTGTGTTGTTTAAGAAATTGAAAGGACATTGAAAATAATTTAAAAATATTAATATTAATCTGTTTTTATTGATATGTTTATTAAGTTAGATTTTTTCATAAAGTAACTTAATTTAAACTTATATTAATTTTTTAACAAATTTATAAGCGTATTAAAATGTTATTATTAAACAAAAACTATAATCTTTTTATCAATCTAAAACTAATTGATAATTTAATTATTGAACCAATTTACTTTTATTCTAATGTATTGAAAAATTCAAAAGTAAATTTAAAAATGAATCAATTTTAAAAAATTCGTGATCGCTATAAAAAGAATTTTAACTTGTAAATGTATTTCCACAAATGGCACCAGCAATTTACTTAAAATGTAATTTAAATACTTTTTATTTCTTCTATTAAAAAATGCATTTACTAAATTTTTTTTTAATTTTTCATTAAAGCTCAGTTTATAAAATTTGAAATAATTGGCTTAAGTACTTTTATTTATATTTTAGAGCACAAGCGTAACATATATTTTGTACTACAAATAAAGTCTAAATGATTAATTAAAAATTATTTTCAAATATTACAAATTAAATAAAAAAATTATATTATATTAAATAATAAAATTAATTATTTTAAAGTTTGTTTTAAAATATTATTAATATTTTTAAATGTCTTTCTAGCACTGAAAATATTTAACTTAAGAAAACTATTTATCAAAACAATAAAGCACAATTATGTCTGCTAATATACTAAATAAATAAGTATAATATATTTTTTCTAATGCATTTTGACATTCTTAATTCTATAAATTACACTTCAAGCATTTAATTCCAGTAAATTTTAATGTAAACACAGGAAAAGAATTTATGATTGAGAAAAAGCATTAAAAATTTGTTTCAAATGAATATCATTTACACAAAACTCAAAGAACAAATCTGACATAACTAAACATGTATTTATTTTATTTTATAATGTATTTATTTATTTTTAAATTTTTAGAAAATTAAAATAAAATTAAATGATATTTATTTGTCAATTTTCATTTCCAATTATTTTTGTATATTTTGAAAAAAATAAGTTCTTATGTTATTGTATTTTATTCCCAATTTCATGAATTTTATAATTTTAAGAAGTTATTTTATATTATTTAGTTATTTTTTAAGACGCTGTTTTTTGTATTAAGCTAGAAAGTTATTTAGAATTTTTTGTATTAAATTAATTGATTATTAAGTTAATTTTATACTAAACAACAATGTAAGCGTGCGAAAGGATTCTAATTTGAAGTGAAAAATATATAAAGTACTTTATATTTTTAGAACGAAATTCTTAGACGAAAATTTTTATTCTGTTTACATCATATAACTGAGGAAAATAATTTCTATTTCTGCTATTTAAAGAATTTATAAATCCGTTGGCAGCAGCTGGGTAAGCGGACGAGCAGATGGCATACGTGATCTCTCGCTCTGTCTGTTGTTCTGTTGTTGGGTTTCTCACGAATTCGCATTTCAAACGCGTTTAAAGTTTATTCAAAATAGTAGTTCCTTTCAACTTAACCATTTGGCGGGGGAATAGCTGAGTCCCGAGGCCTTGACCACGTTCAGATCGTCTACAGACGTATTTCAAATTCTCCCTGTGGACGAAATACAACTTAGTAAAAATGAAAGTTAGCGGATGAGCTGTGATAAATAATCGAAAAGAAATCATCTTTTCATCTAACTGAAGGGTGGAATAACCCCGGGGTGATTGAAGCGGAAAAATTAATTTCCGGTTTCAAAAAAAGAATAAATGTGTGCTAAAGATATCGTCGCATTTTTCGCATGCCCCATTTCCCCCGATTGTGTTTCTTGGAAGATGAAGTGAATTTTACAAATAGCTATCCGCCATGATGTACAAGCTAAATAAATCGCCAAACAATCATAGTTTTGATTAAGAATCTTCCTACTTCGCTCTATTTTATAATTAATACGATAGCTAATAATTCAAACATATCATCAAACAAGTAATTAAAAAATATAATTTAGAAATAAAATGTATCCAAAACAAAAATAACTTTCATGGAAGAGGAGATTTAAAAAAATATGTTCTAATCGCTGAAGGAAAGAATAGTATGCATGTTCAACTCGATTTAATCAATTATATTAATTAAGCACTTGGGTTAACGGATTGATATCTAAAGAAAAACCTTTCTTAAATGTTATTAACACAAACAAGATACTAAACAGTATAAAAAAATAATAATAACTATTTAAAGAAAAAAAACTCATTTTTTTTAATGTACATTTATTTTTGGAATTTTTAGATGGACTATTATATATATTTTGTTGAAGATATAGTAAATATGAATAAAATTAAACTAACGAAATCAGAATTTCATTTTGGTTAATGTAATAATATTTGTTTTTACAAATTTGATTTTCATTATTTTAACCTTAAAGCAGTTTTTCACACCATTATATAATGATTTTAGGTCTATACTATCGCAATGTATTATTTGTTGTATCAGTTTACTGGAGACATAAAGTACTGATGAAACTAAAACTCAAAATATACATCATTAAAATACATTTCTGTTTCTTATTTACTTATATATCATTTTCGGATGTGAATCATGTTTTTTTATTATTGCATTATTTGTATTAAAAACATCTTTGAAAAATAAAAAAATACAGTGCACAAAACCGATTTATAAGTAAAAAGTAATTACATTTTATATTTTTAAACAAAAATTTTAATTGGAAAAACGTGTATACTTAAGAAAGATTTAAATCAACATTTCAAAATATTTAAGCAAATTTATGATAGTAAATATTATATATAAGATAAATTTTCACTCTTTTCGAAAAACAAATGAATAAAAGTAAGAAAAATTAATATTATATTTTGCATTTAATATTCAAATAACAACATCTTGCTTAGAAATGCATATTTAAAGGAAAATAGTTTGATAGCGAAACGTTTTTTCTGTCATAAAGAAGAAACATTTTTTCTCTTCGTAGATTTAAAAAGATGATTTATAAAATTAATAACTACATGACTTATTATTCATTTTTGCATATAAATAAGGAAATTTTGTCAATTAACTGTAAATGTTAAACTATTTTTTTCAATAATTTAATTTATTTTAAAAGTTACATTTTTAAACTCTGAAGTAAAAAAAATGCTTCATTTTCTCGCAAATGATATATGCAGTTGATTTAATTCATATGATTATAGGAAGAATGATAAAAAAGAGACCTTACAAGGCACAAAATATGAAAAAAATTTGTTTGAATGGTTATACATCACATAAATCCACAAATTATACATTTTTCTTATTTATTTTAATATGAGCAATATCTAAATGTTTGTGGGAATTGCCTTAAAATGTCGTTTAAATTAGTAAATAATAGTAGGGATATTTTTATAATTCCTTATTTTATATTTAATCTGTCTTATTATAACTTTTATTTGTATTCGTAAAAGAATAAACAAGAAGGAACAAATTGCTTATCAATTAACAATTTTGAGCAAATTGTTTATAAGCAAGTTTTTTACTTTACCTCAAGAATTATAGCTAGATAATTACTAATATTCAATAAGTCAAGTAATTTTATAAAGTTAGACATACGCATACAACTACTTAAAATATGTAAGCATAATTCAGTAATGAGTTTCAGTACAGTTAGTAAACTTTATGTAAGTGAATATTCTTTTTTTAAGCCGAACACAAATTTCTTTTACTGATTGTATGTACTGATAAATAATATAATAAAATCTAATTCATTTTTGTACATTATAAAATATAAATTGATTTTCCCCTCTTAAGATTGAATAAAATTTGGGTTTTTATTATGGTTATAACGATAATCATGTACTGTGATATATATATATATAATTTTCAGAAAGTATACTTATTATGATCTAATCTCTCAATAGTTGGATCTAATTACGTACCATTGGCTTAACACATATTACAAATGTTTGTAACTCCAAGTTAATATTTTAATTTAATTATAATTCAGCATTAGGAACAGTTTATGATGTTTAACAAATTCTTATCAAAATTACAAGATCAGAAATAATGTACATTCAAAACTATAATAGTAACGTAATATGTATTTCTTTTCTTCCCATTTAAAAATAGCCGAAGTAACAAAAAATCATTCGGTAGAAATGATAATAACAAGACAAAAGATATCTGTTACATTCTTATGGTTTTACACTCTAAAATGTATGTTGAATTCAGTAATCTATAAATTAGTTCAACTGACCCAATAAAACTACATTAATTATTGGTTGATGTATTAAGCAAATGAATAAATAATTTTATAACGCGGATAATACGAAGATTATATTACCTCGATGTTAAAACTCAATGAGAAAATTAAATCATCCTAGAAAAATTACTAAGAAAATAAAAAGATAATCGAATTCACTTTCGAATTATTTATGTATTCATGTACGTTAACCTTTGAAGCAGACGATATCGTTATGACACGATAATTTCTTTGTTCTTTAAAAGAAAAAAAAAAGAAGAATACAATAGAGACAGAGCCGTCTAGAATTTCACAGAGTCCTGGATTGTAGAACTTGACACTAAGTGGCGAGAGGCAGACTTATTTCCAGCCGGGGTCGCTGTTATGCGTGCGACTCGGGAATTGATAAGTAAATTTGTAGGCCTGACGTGGATCGTGAGTATTGACTTTCTCTCTGGGCAAGTTAAGTGGAGCGAACGTGATGACGGAAAGTTGTATCGATTTTTTGAAAATGGCATTGACACTTCACCTCCTC
>JAPDSC010162904.1:0-13058 GCA_026290005.1 Latrodectus geometricus
TCTACACGAAGCGCGATACAATATTTAATTTATTTATATTGAAACTCAGAATATGAAATTTTTTGACGTGTGTTTGAAATTTGATAATTTTTTTTTTAAAGAGTGTTGAAAATTCACTATTTAACAAAATCAGTGTACATTTCATTTACTAAATTTAGGCAAACTCATTGAATTACATTTTTGTTTTGAATATAATGTAATTATATTTTAAAAATAAATATGTGCGATAATTTTTATTGTAAGCTTTTAAATGAAATGCAAGCATACTATCAACACAAATAAAAAAGTTGTATTAAAATATTTTTCATATAAATTACTTTATTGAAAACAAATAATTTAATGATGCATTCTTGAAGTTACAAAAATCTACATTAATTGTGCAATAGCAATTAATTTTCCTTAATTTTCTTTAAAGAAAAATGGTTAGATATTTATCAATATATCATTTACTTTTTAACCATATGACCATAAATAAATAAATGGTACTTACGCATACAGACTTTAATAAATGATTTCTAAGTCTTTAAACATATGATTTATTTCATTGAGTAAAACATTTTCTTTTTATTTGTCAATTAATTTCTATGTTTGGAGTCGATCTGCATAATTTCGTAAAATTAATTATTATTTAATTTAATAAAAGATATAATTTAATCTTCCAAAAATTATTTTAAAGACCCCTGTAAAGATATATCACGAATTAATCTTCACCGTAAAAATATTTGATAAATTTAATGGCTAACATTATTTCCGAGGGAGGGGGAAAAAAAAAAAAAAAAAAAAAAAACAAGGGGCAAAAAATAAATAATTTGCATTGTCTCCAATGCCTTGGCAGATATTTCTAATTTTCTTGAATACAAAAAAATGTCTCTCGAAACGCCTATTTTGTGACGTTTTCTGACGTCACTCCTTCGCCGGCATCAGTTTTTGAACTAACTCGCTCTGGCCTTAAATTATTCATGATACAATTCGATTGATCACATCAATTCTTGTTAATATTATTGTTATTTCATTTTTGGCAAACAAATCGAATTAAGAGGTTATTTAGTAATGCGTACTCTTTTATGGGAGTACATTTTCGTTTTATCTTTAAGCGAAACCATGAGCTGTGTTTTTTTTTTCTTTTAATTCTTTGGATTTTTGATCATTTTGATTAAAAAAAAAATTTATAAATTAAAAAAAGAGGGGGGCGAATTCTTGAAATTTTGGTAGGTTGAATCTTATTGGACTCCTCAGATGAAAGGACCCGCCAAAATCAAAAATACCGAGAATATTCTACTGAAAATTATCTTTATTTTAGTTCTTAATAGTTTTTAAAATAGTCTGTAGCATTTTATTAATTGTATATTTTTTATAACTTCTTAAATGAAAGAAATGGATTATTTTCGAATTGCGATTTGGACACCTTTTGTATTACGCATGTTTTGAGTTTACTTAGCATGAGTAAGTTTATTTCCATTTAATTTTGTTTCTGCCAATGGGTGAGTAGAAATCGGATTTTTTATTTTTGTCTTGAGGCATACCTGTAATATGCTAATAAAAGAAATATTCGAGATCGCGATATTCAAAAAACACTAACGTTAAACTCAAAAATTAAACGTAAAATCGGTTATTTTCAGTAAGCGAGAAAATGTCGTAATTTTTTTCTACTTTTGCGAAACAGTGGGCTAAAATTTTTACCATTTTTTCCATTTCGTCCCACTTCTTCCTCTGGTAAAATTTAAACTTAGTGAATACGCAGTGAATCGGGTATCAATTATACATTTAATGACCCATATATTAAATGCAATGCTGCGGATCTTAGAACAGCACCATCTATTTCTAATCAAACGTAACTATTTTACCTGTTTTTAAAATCTTAATTTTATTATTTTTTTTATTTCGTAATGTGTGGAATGTTTATTCATGAAGGAAGAGTAATGAAAGAATGTCGAGCAGAAGTTAGAAACAAAATGTAGCTGACATGTATATTTTTAATGTTACTTTTATTTTATATTTATGTGTGTATTAAATAAAGAGTACATTAGAACCTCATTAATTCGGACTTATAAATCATCAAGATCGTCCGAATTAAATAAAATAACCTATAAATTGAACATAAGCAAACTACTTAACACCGTAAAAATTGTATTTTGAATATAATACTACTATAAAAAATTAAGTGTAGTATGTACATACCTTATTTTACTTGTGCAATAACATCAGACATATTTTGAACATGATTGTCCAGGCGCATTCAAATGTTTCTATTACAGGCCTCATTGCTTTAGCGTATTTTATCACAGTGGTCTTTAATCTTACTTTGCCTGCTGCGCACCTTTGTTAACCCGTTCGTGACCAACGTCTCGTGGACGCGATTCCACTCTTATCAGCCCAGTGTCGCTTCCACGCGAAGAACTCCGATTGATATGGAGAGACCAGCGTCGCGTATGCGTAATCGGAAATCGGAACGTTTTACTTGAATTTTTAAATGCTACTAGATGGTGTTGAACGGCAAGGGTTTTCACAACGATCGACTCATATGGTATTTGACTTTCATGAACGGGCATTAGTTTCTGTTCTATGCTTCTGTATTTGATATATTTATTGATGTAAACAAAGTGAAAATCACGGGTCTTTAATGGGCTGGGATTTATTGCGTGCTGTGTTTATATTTTGACAGATTGTGGAAATTTAGGAAACGCTTATTAGTTAAAATGTTGGGGTAGAATTGCGTTTGCCTTTTGAGGTTTGATAGAGAGAGATATGTAATATATTCGAAGGTAAAAGGAGAGAAAATATGTGCTTTGGAATCCAGATCCAGAGTTATTCATCAAGTAATAGGAAAATTAACAAAACCAAAGAGCTCAATATCTTGTCCGAAATTACCGGGCATTCAAACATTTCGTTTAAATGGTAGACATTTTCCAAATATTTATATTGATAGGAAAGGAAATAAAAGTAGAAGAAGATGTGTCGTATGTGCTAAAAAAATCGAAAACAAACATCATATTATGAGTGGAAAATATGCAATGTTACACTCTGTGTGGATCCTTGTTTTGAACTACATCAAACACAGCAGAATTTTTAAATTTCAAATTTTATTCAGAATATATTATAATTCTTAATTTATTTCGTGTTTGTAATAATTGCAGCTTTGTTTTATTGTGTATAGTATTTGTTTTCATGTGCATAGTAATAATTATGAATGCATATTTCATTCATTTGTATTAACGTTATATTTTTTATTTTAATACATATTAAATAACAGTATAGTATATATATAATTTATAAATTTGGAGTCTTTTTATTAAAATGTTGATTTTATACGAATTTTTTTTGTAAAATTAGGCTTAACTGCTTAAAATGCGCGGGCCGGTAGTGACGCTCCATTTCAGAGCATTCGGTCCCGTGACTGAGTTTTATTTGCGGCGCGCTGGTCCTCAAGGGGTTAAATTATTAGATACTCCAGCTTCAACAAAAGTACTTTATTTAGCAAATTCGCTTTTATTTATAAGGAATGTACATATGTACGCCTAAATAATTGCCAGGTTGAAGTCCGGTTTAATAAGGGTTTATTGAATACCTTTCAAAAATCTTTTAGTTTCATTATAGAATGTATTCAGCTAGTATTAAATGAAATATCATTTAGAATGGAGAAATTGACTCTACATCATTTGAAAAGTTAAGTATATAGTTAAAAAAAAATTTTTTTTTTTGTTTGTTGACACAATTTAAAAAAAAAAAATCCGCCTACGCATATTTGTTATTTATGGATGACGAGAATTTGAATGCAGTCCATAATCTTGAAATAATGATTTACTCTTACTAGTAAAATAATTGATCGGATATAACAGTGGACATTCTCTGATGACGTTAGATAATTATTAGGTTCCATAAATCTAATAAAAGGAGCAGATGAAGTATTATTAATACAGCATGGCTAAGTTTATGTGATACTTGGGATCTTTTGATAACGATTCCAGGGAACCGTTATTAGTTATGCTAAGAATTTATGATCAGGATGTTTCTTAAGTTTATATATCGGAATGCAGCGTATATATCAAAACGTTAGCTATTGAATAATAAATGCTCTTCCCTAACTTGTGCATTTAAATCAATAATCATTCTATAAAAGTAGTATAAAATGTATGAGATGTATTTAGAATAGTGACCAAATATTGCAAAAATTATTATTCTTTTAAAATTTTATATATTATGCTATAAACGCAGTTTTTTATTCCAAAAATTTTCGTGTACAGAATTTAGCTTAATGTAAATTAAAATAATCATTTGTGTTTCTTTAACAGAAATTCAGTTCTAGTATTTATTTCTCTGCTTTTACTCTAAAAGTGTTAAAAATTTGGGCCCAACCTACTGTAGAGACTGAACATTTTTGAAGATTTGTCATTCTGACTTCTCAAGATCTCTTCACTTGATGAGAAAAAAAAAAGCATCCCTGTGTTTGCTGTTAATTGATTGTTGATCGAAAGAGAGTTCTTTCTTTCAATAATACACTACTGGCCATTAAAATTGCTACATCAGGAAGAAATGCAGATAACGAAATGATATTTATTGGACAAATATATTATACTAGAAATAACAAGTGATTAAATTTTCAAAACATTTGGCTGGATAGATCCTGAGAAATCAGTACCCAGAACAACCTCCTCTGGCAGTAATAACAGCAGTTATACGCCTGGGCATTCAGTCAAACAGAGATTGGATTGCATGTACAGGTACAGAATCCCATGCAGCTTCAACACGATGCCACAGTTCATCAACCGTAGTGACTGCCGTTTGGTGACGAGCCAGTCACTCGGCAACCATTGACCAGACGTTTTCTATTGGTGAAAGATCTGGAGAACGTGCTGGCCAGGGCAACAGCCGAACATGTTCCGTATCAAGGAAGGTCCGTACAATACCGGCAACATGCGGTCGGGCATTATCCTGCTGAAAGGTAGGGTTTCTCAGGGCTCGAATAAAGGGTAGAGCCATGGGTTGCAACACACCAGAAATGTAACGTGCACTGTTCAAAGCACCGTCAATGCGAACAAGAGGTGACCGAGACGTGTATCCTATGGCACCCCATACGATCACGCCAGGTGATGGGCCAGTATGACAATGACGAATGCAAGCTGCCAGTGTGCGTTCACCACGATGCCGACAAACACGGATGCGACCATCATGGTGCTGTGCACAGAACCTGGATTCATCTGAAAAGATGACGTCTCGCCATTCGTGCGCCCAGGTTCGTCGTTGATCACACCATTTAAGGTGCTCTTGTCAATGACGCAGCGTCAAGGGAAGCCGCAGCCATGATCTCCGAGCTGAGAGTCCATGCTGCTTTAAACGTCGTCGAACTGTCCGTGCAGACACTTGTTGTCTTCCAAACGACCCCGTTTCTTGACTCACGGCTCGTGACGTGGTTGCACGATCCACTACGGCCATGCGGATAATATGCCTGTCTTCTCGGCTGCTAGTGATAGGTGGCCGTTGAGATCCCGCATGGCGTTCTGTGTTACCGTCGTGAACCCATCGATTCCATATTCTGCTAACAGTCATTGGATCTCGACCGACGCGAACAGCAATACTGCGATAAGATAAACCGCAATCCCGGTACGCTACAATTCGACCTTTATCAAAGTCAGAAACGTGCTGGTACGCATTTCTCCTTCTTACACGAGGCATCACAATTACTTTTCACCAGCCAACAACGTTCAAATGCAATTTGTGTATGAGGAACCGGCTGAACAATTTCCTCATTTAAACACAATGTAGGTGTCGCTACTGGCGCTTTCTTTGTCTGAATGCGCTGAAAAGCTAATCATTTGCATATCACAGCACCTTCTTCCTTTCGTATAAATTTCACGTCTGTAGCATATCGCCTTCTTGATGTAGCAAGTTTAATGGCCAGTAGTGTATTTTTGTTGTTAAACATTTTTGAAGTACTGATGTGTTTAGTTATTTTTGTAATTAAGTATTATATTTTTTTAATCATATGTTCTACTTTGTGTTCTAATTTTCATTTAATATGCTCTAAGGAGTAAAACGAAACACTTTGGTGATTGATGCGTCAACTTGATTTAAAAGAAGTTAATCAGGCATTTAGTTGGAATTGAACGTATCCTACTTATATTTATTTTTAAAACACAAATGAAAGAAATTAAAAATTTTTCTCTAAATATATTTCTTTATACACGTTGATGCATTTTAGTGGATATTAAAATTGTTTGTTTATGAAACTAAATTGTGAGTTCATTTAATGTATTTGTCGTTGTAATTATGAAAAATCTTGCAAAAAAAATTTTCCCAGCGAAATGGAAATAACTTATTTTAAGCATTTCACTGTTTAAAAATAATTTGTGATTGAACCGTCAGAGTATTTGATCAATATTAATTAAAACTCTGGCGTAGTCAGAATCGATTTTAAGCATTATTCGATGAAAATGTAATTTCTTCACGGCATCATCTTCATAAATTTCATAAGTTTGTGCTCTCCATCTTCTGCGTCTCCTTCGGTCAAGATTTCGAATTTATTTACATAAGATCTTCTCTAATTAAATTATTTTCTTCTTTACTGGAATGAAGCTTGCTCCCCCAAATTTCTAAATTAAAATAGAGCCAAATGCTGCGAATGAAATTGTTGAATTAACGCGCGAAATTATACCCTAAGTGTTCGCGTTCCTGATTTGTATTTGATATCGTTTTCGATAAATGAGGTGGGAATGCTTTATCGTCGTTATTGTTATAAATAAAATTGTTTACGGGGACAAAAAATATCGTATTTGCAGGCGTATAAAGCGCTCCCTTTTTTATATACATTTTCGAAGGATAAAACTTTCATTTTGCTGAATTTATAGAATGTATTAAGTATAAAATAATACAAAGTGTAGTACCTTCTGAAAATACCCAACTTGATGGGAAATAACAATCTTTTAATGTTCTACGTCGAAACTCTCGAGAAGAGCTTTTACTCAATCCATATGAGTCTTGCACTATTTCTAACGCCACATTTCTTGAATCCACTGTCTTACTGCGTTTTTGGATCCTCCTCCACCAAGTTCTTACTATTTTTATAAGTTGGGTTGGCTGAAATTCTCGGTTCCATGCTCTTCAGCTCTCGTAATAGCACGTTAGATTTTATGGACTTATTTCTCAGCTCTGAAACCGTTATTTTTACAGAATCAGCGTTGCTTAGACAATTTTTCAAGTAATAATGGCACACTTAAAAAGTAACAGTTAAACAGAAATATAAAACATAAGTATTTGCACTATTTACATGTTTCCTTTGTTGTTGTTACTTATCTCCGATGGTCTGACACTGTTAGACCAAGTCTATAAATTTGTTGACGAGTAAAAAGTCAGAAACTATGAGGAGATATGGGTAAATCTCCTCCCAAAAAAAGCCCAAACAATTTTAAATTTGGTTTAGGCCAGTGTTTCTCAACCGCCGGTCCGCGGACCGGTACCGGTCCGCGAAATATCCAGCTTTTATAGGCCAACCACCGATACAGTACCTACATTACAATAATAATAGTTTACTAGTTTAAAAAATAATGTAATCTTTGATGAAAAATACAACAAACTGGCAACTATGTACCTAATCACGTTTCATAAATAGCCGATTCTTTGTGAAAAATTGTGCATTGGGTCGAATTATTAATATTACCGGTCCGCGTGAACTTGCCGGAATATTTTACCGGTCCTTGGAGTAAATTCAGTTGAGAAACACTGGTTTAGGTGACGTCTGATGTTGGATAGGTGCCACCAACATCAAAGAGCATAGGATTTTACACTCTGGGAATAAGTAAGACATTTTATGTAACCACTGGCAAGGCGTGAAAGGTAGGTATTGATTTTTTGTCGCATGGAAGAATCAACGAATGTCCCGGCTTACTAGCCCTATACCAATCGTAAGTAGGGGGCGCTAGCCAATTTCTCCTGCTTGTGTATTTCATCTGAGAAAAGAGTTCTAGGTACATCAGATGTAGAAGCTGATAGTCTGCATAATTCCTTAGCTAAATAGACTGCTTTCTCATTACCAAAGAGATCTACATGATATGGAATCCACTGGAGATGAATATCTTGTTGAAGCGCAATACCATTGAGCTGGTAGCTGAATGATGAACACTTTGGTCATTTCTCTAGAGCACGTGGATATGCCGAAATTCACTTTAAATTGTGAGGCCGTCGCGTGTAAAATGTGATTATAGAATAACTCGCTAACCAACCATCTGTCAATGATAACAGTTGAAGGCCCCTTCATAAACGAAGCAGCAGTTCCCGAACCACAGATGTCGTCTACAGAGATGTTTCTCACAAAAGCCCCCCATGTTGGACAAAGTAAGGCCGCCTGCAGAATCCTTTTTCGCACTTTTCCTTACTACAGGACAGGTTCAGTGTTAAGTATGGAAGTGGAGTTATCATGACATATCCCTAAAAGAAAGGATCACTGGGGAAAAGTATAGGGAAATTTTATCTAAGTTCATTTTGTGATTCAAACTTTATTTCACGAAAAGAGATGGAATTTTCCAGGCTGATATCCATGAAACGGAACGTTCCCAATCTTGATTTGAAAAACACGGGCATGAATATCTACATTGGTCCGGACCTTAATATAATAGAACTTTTACGGTCTATTTTAGTTCCAAAACCGATGTCCTCTCCGTCTTCCTGAAGACCTCTAAGTATCGTTTTGTATGAATGGGCAAATAAATCCAGGCGACTTACCAATGAAGGATTCTTTAAGCTGTTTCCATTATTTTATAACTACTTATATGCCTGTTATTTATTTATTTATGCGTTTTGTTTTTCTTATTATGGGAAAAGATTTCTCTATGGAAATTTATTTTATATTTTTGCAAAAAAGTATTTTATTGGAAAACGTTTAGGCTGCTTTAAAAATAGCTTAAGTTATTTATAAAAAGTGTAAATAAATGAATTCGTTTGTATTTCTTTTTCTTCAGCTCAGTGTTGAATTATCAAATAATATTTCCAGCATCATGAGATTCGTGAAGATTTCAATTTGGTTTTGTGTAGCTTTCCAAAAATTAGGCGACGCGTCAAGTTCTGTTAAAAACCCTACATATTTGGAGGATTGAATTTAAATAGCTTTTCCTTTTTTAAACGCATTTAAAAAAAATTTTATACATTTTTTAATTTTTTTCCAAAAAGCTATATGTATCCAATATTCATTATAACTAAAAAAAATCTTCAAATGTAAGAACTTAATTTTCAATGTAACAAGTCTTCAAATTTCTATTTTAATGCTTCTATTTACAACTCTTTCATATTGTGTTTTTGCACCTGTTAGATTGGAAGCAACCCGGTGGAAGTCTTCCTCGTTGAGAAGCAGAACTATTGAACGTGCATCGACATTTTTTAATATTATTCTGCTCTGGAGAATTTAAAACTTAAACTTCATTCTGTTTTTTAAACGCCTGTATTCTTGAATTAAAGAAGCATAACACTTTCGCGAAACTATCATTTAAAATATTTTATTTTTTATTTCCTATATTTTGTTAAGTCATGCTCCCACGAAAATCTCGATAAGAATGTGCTTTTTAAAGTACTCGAAGAATTATTCTGATAATCTAATGTTTTTCTCATCCCTCTGCAATCGATTGTCTATAAATTATATTTTTAAGCTATAATGCCACACCAATAATTAAATCGAAACCGTGTTATCAGGGCCGGCGCAAAGAGGTAAAATGCCGCCCCTTTATAACAAAAATTAAAAGAGATAACCTAAACCCTTTCCACGATTAATGGTAAAATAAAACGAGTAAAAAAATTGCAATCATCAGCAATGTTGAAGTTTTGACACATGTTTCGACAAATTAAGACACACGGTTAAATATTCTATTATTGTGTCCCTTTGATTAAATTATAAAAAAAATTATTTCTTTAAGTTTTAAGCTATTTTTAAGTGGGAATTTCTTATGTTTGTGAGTTTTCTTGCATTTCAAATATTTTGACATTTCAAATAGTTAAAAGTTCATACATTATAAATATATATAGGGTGTTTATTAAACATACGCCAAAAATTCAAGGGTTTGTTCCCGCGACTATCCTAAGAATATTTTGTCCTTTGATAATTTTTGTGAACTCGCTTTGTTTCGAAGATACAGGGCGAACATAGTTTTCGTCAAACCCATTTTTATAATTTTTAAAATCCTTAAATTTCTTGCATTACCTGTAATTTTTGGTAATAAAATGTTATTATAATGTCAAAAATTTTGTTCGCCCTGTATCTTCGAAACAAATTTTTGCTGTATGTTTAAAAAACACCCTGTATATATAAAGGTCGTTAGGGGTTTGATTCCAAATATCTTAATGCATAAAATGATGATTCATTTTAAACAAAAAAGTTTAGTATATCATGGGTCAAAACTCAATTATTTTAGAAAGAGAAAATGTTTAAAAGTTTGAGAAATTTAATTTTAGGGCCAATTTGCCGCCTCCTAATGTTGCCGCCCTGGGCAAGGGCCCTGCTTGCCCACCTCTGGTGTTATGGATTTGGAAAAAGGAACTGATGATTAAATGATTCCATGATAAAATCACTTGTGCCTATGATGTTAAACATTTCAGAAGTCTGCTTTTTCAAAGTCTAATTCTTTCTTTGCAATTTTTTTAGTTGAAAAGAATTAATAATTATTTTACAAGGGATTAATAATATCCGTTGTTTGTTTTATTCTCTGTCTTTTGTATTGAGTGAGTGCTCGATTATTGGAAAAGTACTTTTTCTTTATCGTATTTTGTAAAGAATTGTTTTTAGTGTTTCCCCATTTATGTTTTTTTTCCCCTGTTTTGATTGAGATAAATATGATATCCAAGTGTTAATTTTGAAAATTCTGATTATTTGAATAAAAATGAAGATCTTTGATGGATATTTACGATAACTAAACGAATTACCTTTGCTTGTGATGGGTAAAAATTGTTTCCCATATTTTGTGAACTCTTTTCACTTGAGATGTTTTTGTACGAAAATTGAAATCATATTACCGTATTTTTCGCCGTATAAGACGCACCGGCATATAAGACGCACCCAATTTTAAAGGTGGCAAATCTAGAAAAAAAAGATTATGAACCAAATTCTGTAGTAAAATATTTTATATCAACTGTATAACGTGCACGATGACTCCCCGTAGAATTGTTTCTTTTGGGAATGTTTTCCTTTTGAAGATCAACATTTGCGGCAGTTTGGTACCATCTGCACAGCAGGACAGCACAACCGAGTAGTGGGTTTTCTCATGCCCTGAGGTTTTTACGGTTATGCTTTTGGCTTCTTTGTTATCTACGGTTCTGTTAGATGGCGGGACTTCATCCATGTTCCCAATTTGGCTCATTTCAAAGTTATTCTTCTTCCTCGCATCAATAACAAACTTATGAAAAGACAGAATCTTTGATTCGTATTCCTTGCCATGGTGGGCTTTTGTATTTGCCGTATAAGACGCAGGCACTTTTTCCCCCCGATTTTTGGGGAGAAAAAGTGCGTCTTATACGGCGAAAAATACGGTAATTCATCTAAAAGTATTTTCATTCACTTTTAGCCTTCATTCACATTTTTATTTACTTTAGCAACATCTCGAAAATCTTGATGAGTGATATGGCAAATGCAAAATACAATTAAATACTAAAAAGTATTTATTTTTTCGAATAGTCATAAAACAGAGTATAGTAGACTCTCGTTTTTACACAAATCTCTCATTAACGAACATTCGCAATTTTATGTGCTATTGGCTAGTCCCTAAGAGTCAATTTTTACAAGCAATTCAAAAATAAAATTACAAAGCGGTGAAACCGCAAAGAAACCAACATTACTACGAAATGAAGACCGCAAATGGTATATTAAAATGCTATGCATGTAGGAGAATGAAATAATAAAATCAAAATGGAAATATCTATTATAATTTTATTTAGCAATCTATTGGGAAACTTTTAAAAGGGGATCGTAAAATTCGAAGTTTGGAAATCGTAATTCGCAAGAAATGGAATGGAATTTTAAATGCCTATTATAGCATGTTACTTTTCACAAAAATATATTTACCTATGACTAGTGTGACATCTATGGGATTGATTTATAAAACTACTTTCGTATTCGAGTGCAACATTGCATGTAGATTTCATAGCAATCGTTGAAGGATTGTTGAAAATTTAAAGTAACAAACACGTGTATATACATTTTTTAATTTATACAGATTAACATGCTAAGTTGTGAAGCTAGTCTTCATACATAACGATTTTAAAGTTTACATGAAAATAATGAATATGAGTTTTTGAATAAAAGAACATTAAATGAAATCAGTTAAAGAATAACTATTAAAACTATTATAAATAACAGGTTTGTCATTTCAGTTTAATTATTTTAATGATTTTTTTTTGTTATAAAATTTATCTGATAACAATCCAAGAGAAAATGCATAATCATATGAATTTCATTTATGTAAACAGTCATTACAATTTTTATTTATTTGCAATGTATGCACAAGAAAGGACATATGTGTTTGGGAATGCGAAACATCAGATTAAAAACTCATTGAAAAATTTAAACTGCATTTAATGCAGTTAATTGTAAAATGTCCATAATTACTCATTCGTTGTTTTTTTTTTTTAAAGGTTGTTTCCAAGTTCACATACGTTTTACTGTGTTCTAACACTCTCGTTTAGTACCTTTTTTACACTTAATTGTTTTTTCGAACGTGCCAAGTGATCCATAAAGTCTGAGTATTTGGGAAGTGATTCATTTTCAGTCAGATCTCTCCCCCCCCCCTCTTTAACGCTATTGTATGCTATTCTTTCTCTTTCATTAAAATGAATAGGCGCTTTGGTGTAACTTTAATATCGAAATGGGTATTCTATTTGGAAATTCTCTTTAGATAATATGTTCAACATTGTATTTCAAATTGTTAAAATGAAAGTAGTTTCTCTGAAATTTAACTTCAAATTCAGTTGAGCTATTGTGGTTAATATTAGTTTATAATAAACATACTTTATATATATATATATATATATATATGTGTGTGTGTGTGTGTGTGTGTGTGTGTGTGTGTGTGTGTGTGTGTATGTATGTATGT
>JAPDSC010162904.1:13458-24529 GCA_026290005.1 Latrodectus geometricus
TATATATATATATATGTATGTATATATATATATATGTATGTATGTATGTATATATATATATATAGCATTTTTTTTAAAAAAAGTTATGATTTAAATTAATTTTTATAATGTATTTGACTCTGTATCAATAAAGAAATAACATTTGAAACTGATTATTATATTTCTGATAAATGTTATTTTGCATAACACTTTTTTTTTTCTCTTTCTCAGCTGGTTGGAGGAGAATTTGATATGGAACTAAATTTCGTCATTCAACAGCCACAGAATATTGTTTATATGTTAGACCTCTTGGATCACTGCCCGTCCAGTTTGCAGGTAATGGAAATTTTGTTTTTATGAGAAAATACTGAGTAATTTATGTTCATATTCATGTGAAGTCATTAAAGTTTATTGATTTCCTCAGGCCGAAGTGTGGAGCGTATTTATTGCAATTCTTAGAAAAAGTCTTCGGAACCTACAAGCTTGTACAGATGTTGGTCTTATTAACCATGTTCTATCTAGGTTACCTTTGGTTGAAGAAGTTGTAGCAGGTAAAATCTAGTTTTAGAATTACTTTTGAAATTATTATTAAATTAATATAAAAAAATCTATTCCTAAGGATTATTTTAAAGTTTTTTTTATTATTTATAGAAAATTTTGTGTTTTTCTCTTGTGAACATCAAATTTTTGATAAAAATATTATTTTTTCGCTATTTATTTAGTCTAAAAATTTACTGATCTGTTCTTTTGTTAGTAATCAAAGAAAATTTTTACGATTAAATTATATATATATATTTAAAGTGTATACATAAGAAATTTTTTATTGCAAATAATTTATTCTACATTGCTAGTACCTTGATGATAGGATACTATATTTATGACTTCTTTCTATTGAAGTGAACACTATTAGCATGTGTTATAGAAGTAGACACTATTGGATACACAATGGCTGAAGTCTATTGATAGTCACCTGAATATCTACCACATATTATAATCAACTTTAATTGATGTAAACAACGCAGAAATGCTAAAAGCTTCTTTCATAGTTCTTCACACTCAGTTATTAAACGTGAGACCTAAACCTCAAAGCCATGATCACAACCTTAGTTCATGATCATATTACTTTAGCTACCCTCAAAAATGAGCATATTATTTTTTTTTAAAAATCAATGTTGTGAAAATATATAATCTATTCATAGTTTTGTTAAATTGATGTTTGTTTAAACATTTTATTTCATTTAATTTTTAATATATTCTTTTAAAATTTATTACAACATTGTAATAATTTGCGAGTGAATAAGCTTAAAGCTAAGATAATTTGTTTATATTTTTTTTCTCAGTGGGAAAAAATGAATGAAACAAACTATATAAGAAAGTTTCATTGTGCTTGAGAATAATATTGTAAACAATAAATATTGTTTGTTCACAATTATTTAAATATGTATGTCTACATTAATTCCAAAATCAAGGTGTTGTTATCTTTTATTTGTTCTTATTTAATATTTATATTATGTTTAAATTTTTATGCTGATTACTCAAATATTGTTTTGTTTACTTTGTATTATGATAATGTGAGGGTAAAAGTTGGCAGTTTAGATTTTTAAAATGTTTTAAAAAATGAGAATAAAAATTTATGCAGTTAGTTTAATTTGTCATGTTGGTTTAATATTAATAGATCTTAATTTTAAGAATTAATTTACTTTAATTGCTGAACTGTTAATATATATATATATATATATATATATATATATATATATATATATTGGTAGTAAATAAACAATGAACATTATCAGTGATTCAAATTGATAAACCTCATTGATGGCAAGACCTAAATGCAGAAAGATAGTAAGAGGTCAGATGACCTTGCCATCTTTTTGGTAGGAGATGAATCCTATGCTAGTAAAATTTTGGCAGATTTGAGTAAAAAAGTTTTATTTGGCAGTTTTCGCAGCATCTAAGATCATCACAAATATTCTTATGAAATTGTTCAATGCGTAAAATAAGTGCTAGTTTGTTGGTACTAAATCAGGGAAATGAGACAAGACGGAATAACAGATATCAACAGATCCCATTGACTGATGACAGCGGCATGTGGCCTAGCATGATCAAGATGAAGGACTGTGAAAATTGAGATGTGGCCACTTTGTTACCAAATTTGAATGCATATTGTCTGACTAAACACTAGAAGGCAGGGTTGATAGTTTTGTTTAGTGGCAGAACCTCAAAGTAAATTATTCCATGTACGTTTCACCTCATTAACACGTAATTAAGATGACGTTCAGGTTATGAAGTTGATGCTGATGGATCAGAACAACACGTAGTCCGCAATGATAGTACAATGACATTACAATACACATAACCCACTTTTTATCTCCTATCCCATTTCATTTCAAGAATGAGTCGTTTTTTTACCTGGAAATCAAAGAAATACGAGTAATGATTCATTCATCCTTTTGTTAATTTGTCAGGTTATTTGGAACCCAAGGATCTAACTTTCTTGTTAATCCCAAGTTAACCAACTACCTCTCAACCATTGTTCTGTGTATGTTGAAAGTTTGCACTAATTATTGCACAGTTAGTTGATTTTAGATCGTTTCTCATGGCTTAGTAAATATTGTTTTCTCCAACGGGTTATGGCTGTCAACTGCTAGCCTGATCTTGGCATCTTGTCTTTTCCTAAATTTACGAAACCATCAGCAACATGTGCTTTGGTCTATTTCTTCATAAACTTGAAAAACATTGTGACATTTGGCAAATCTCTTTCTTTCTCTCTTTTTATCTAAATCAAGTTTGTATTAAAAAAAAAAAATGAAGCCTTACGTTTTCCTCTTCCTATTTACACCCTCTAAGTTTAAAAAAAAAAAAAAAAAAAAAAAAAAAAAAAAAAAAAAAAACTCAAGTTTTAGTTGGTTTCTATTTTATTTTTCTGTACCAAATAAATATTATATTGAATATTACACTCTATAATATTTTATTTATTTTGCTCTTTTTATCTTGTAAAATAGATTTCTTTTTTACTTATTTGTAGGATTCTCAAAATAATAATAAAGGTTAATTATAGTAAATCTTGGTATTTTAGGAAAATGGACAATGTGAATTATATTAAATAAACAGTTTAATATTTTTTATGTATTTCTAATGGCCAACTGCTTCTATCATTTTAACATTTTAGACTACAATGGGCGGAAGTCATGACAACTTATATAGTGAGGCTAAAAGTGGGTGGGTCTTCATAATTTAGAAGCAAGGATCAAGCAAAAATTTCATAAACTTGGCTTGCTATCAACAGAGGTATCATTTCATATGGAAGACATTGTGGCTACAAGATGTTTAAGGTATCCTTGCCGCCATTAGTGGACATGGCGGATCTTCTGTTGGATTGAGATTTGAACTCCTTACCCTCCAATAACCAGAAAGATCACCCTAAACAACTAGGCTGTTGCAGGATCATTATTTGATGCCATGATTTAGAACTTTTCATTGTAAAAATAGAAAGAATGTATTATGTGAATATTATGTAGTTCACTCTTAATATTTTTTTTTACTCCTTAAATAAAGACTTTAGCTTTTGGATATTCAGTAAAGTTGTTTTCTCAAAAGTGTTTGAGCTTTTTAATTAGTAATAATTTTATATGTTTGTAAAGTAGCTTTCTCCATTGAAAGATTGTTTAAAAATTATATGAAACATTCAATTTCCTCATTTTATTTCCCTAGATCTTCTGATTGAAATTTTAGGAGTTTTAGCTAGTTATAGTATTACTGTTAGAGAGCTTAAGCTTTTATCTGGCTGTATGAAAGCTGAAAATGGGAAATGGGTAAGTTTAATATTCCTCTTTTGTTTCAAATTTATGGTCTGTAACATATATTTAAAAGACTAATTTCACAGTACTTTTAGAGTGGTATGACTTATATATTAGTATGGATTTTAAAGTATTAATGTGGCAAATATTATTTCATTTGGACTACAGGAAGAAATTTTGAAAATGGTATTTCACTATCATTATTTTTATTTAGTGTTATTGTTGAAGTATGGGATAATTGATTAAATAAAATTAAAATAGCACAGTAATGTTTTTTATTTTATAAAAATTTATCATGATTAAAAATTAAGATTAATAATTTATCTTTAATCCATGACATTCTTAAAAATTTTTTTAAGTTTCGTACATTTAATAAAATGCAACGTTTAATATGAAATAGAATTTAACAATATTTTCATTTGAAGAAAAAGTTTTATGTATTCAAGCTTTTCAATAAAATTTTGTGGCATAATTTTTTTTTAAAAAAGCTAATAAATAAAATTATCTAAGGAAGATTAAAATACTTTTAAAAAAGAGAAAAAAAATTTTCTTGCTTTCCAATTACGTGCATATAAACTAAAAATTATATTTAAAAAAAAAAAAAAAAAAAAAAAAATTACCTAATTAGATTACATTGAACTAGATTTATATCATTTTGACTATAATATATAAATTTCTTGTTTTACTTATTTCTCTCTTTCAATTAAAAAATATTTTTTATTATATTTGTTTATATAAAAGACATCTATTTACTATTGCACCATTTTTCTGTGAAACAGTATATTGCACTCATTTATGTATATAATTGTATTCTTTTAAAGAGAATTATTCACATTTATAAATTTTAATATGCAAAGATTCCATATTCCTATATTGTTTTTAAAAACAAATTGTGCACATTTTATGTTATAAATTTGTTTTGTATCAATTATGTGGTATATAACGCCATTTTTTTTCATTGTAAAATTTAAATCTTTTTTCTTATATTGCTTTTGAACATGTTTCATTCTTCATTGGACAATTTTTATATAAAGTATGACTGCAATATTAGATTCACTGAAATTATAGATTACAAATTGTGAATTCATAGTATTTAAATTAAGTTTGTTACTTTCTAAAATCTTAAAATTTTAAATTTGATATAATTGATTTAAAAAAAAAAAAACATTTGTGTGTATTATTTTCTTTGTTCTGTATATTTTTGTTTAATGTGCATTATATGATTTTGTCTAATATAATTTTATTAAATTTAATGTTGCAATCATGCAACATTATTTGCATGATTGCAATATATATAATTTCTCCTTTTTTTTATGAACGTTTTTTACAGTGACAATAAAAATTTCTTCTTATTTTTAAGGATGACATTAAAATTTTTTTACTAGACATTTTTGTAAAATTTTAACAAAAGGTCAAAACACAAAAAAGGATTCTTCCTTTTCATTGTAAAATTAATAAAACTAATTTGTAGTGAAATTTAATAGCTTATATTTTTTTATATTAAAGACACATAATCCTTTTTATTGATATAGCCAAGGCATTCTGTGAAACTTCTCTCAGTATTAAGACAACTGCCACAGAGGCATGGTCCAGATACTTTTTTTAGTTTTTCTGGAAAGAAAGGTGCTGTAAGTATATATAAATTTTTTTTATTATTTATTTTCTGTCTCCAAATATTTTAACACTAGTATGGTGGGATGAAGATACTGATCTTTATAAATATTTATGAATTAAAAAATAAGTTTATTTTCTTCTTACAGTTAAATCTTAAACTAAAATTATTAATTATGGATTAATATAATAATTTTATATTATTTTTCTTTTAGGAAGCCGAAAATTTATTTTATTGTTAAAAACTGATATTCATGTTTTTTTATTATTGAAATCGAAGGATTTTACTAATTTTCATATTATGGATTTCTGTAGAAAAAAATAATTGAATTTATCCCATATATAAAAATGTATGAGTTTATATCATGTGTAAATAATTCCTTCCATTTTTGAGAAAAATGTTTAAAAGAAAAGCACACAGCAGGCATTGTTAATAAAGCAATATATCAATGTTCTGGATAAAATTTAACCCAAGATTTTGTAAATTTTCGTTTTAAGCATACGAGAAATTAAAAAATTTGTACAAATTTTCAAAGAATTGTTCTCTATTTCTTCTAATTCTGACTAAAAACCAGATTTGGCTTATAAATCTTGAAAATTCAGCCACTTTTTTTTCTTTAGTACTTTTTTTACGGGGGTGGAGTGGGGGGGTGTTTCTGCATCAATGCGATTTATTTAATATTGACAAATCAGGGATGGTTTCATTGCATCATTCTATATTCCTGTTTTATTTTCTGCTTATCATTTTTCTACGTATATGGCATTTGATTACTGTTATAGTAATTTTAAGCTTAAAATAAATAAAAATGCATATAGTCTAAATTATTTAATCACATGAAAAATATATTAAAACATTTTATCCTTTTGCAAAATTAAAATTTTCTTTTGCAGAAAAGTGATATTTTCCTTAAATTGTGCAATTTATTATATAAGGTATTTGTTGTGCTAATGTAATTATTTTTAGCTTGAAATGGATAATTATGAATTCATTTTCATTTATTTAATTTTAATCAAGATATATATTAATATATATTATAACCTAGAAATTTTTAAAAAAAAAAAAAATTTCTTGTAAATTTTTTAAAAAGATGTAAAAAAAAATAAAGACATAATTTTTTCCTTAAGATTTATCGTAAAGCCTTTTTTGCTTAAATATTTTTTGAGGTTTCTTTGTTAATTTGAGTTTGTCTCAGTGTGAGAGACTATGAACTAAAAGTTGAATCAAAAATAGTCAATCATTTAAGCAAATTTTTGTGGAAAAAATGGATACTTATCATCCAGTTAATCATTTCTGGTAATATATATTTGTTGCTAGATTTTTTAATTTAGTGATTGCATTAATGTGTTGTATTTTTTACTACATTTAAACTCATCATTTATATTTTTAGCACATGCAAGTTTTAAATTTATGATTGAAAAATTTAAATATGAATTAAAAAATGTTTTTATTCATTTCTTTTAATGAAGGTATAAGTTGACTGCTTTTTTCGTCCTCATACTTTGAAAAAAGTGTAATAACTTTTATTTTTATTTTAATTTAGTTAGTTAACATAAATTGGGAAAAGTATAATAGTAAATTATTTGACAAACTTGCCTTTTTTTATTATTATTAAAGCAAAAATACTCGAATGTATCTTTACAAACTAACAATATCATTAATATTTTAAGTGCTTCAGTCTAAGTTCCTGATGTCTAGAAATAATATTTTGTAATAACTTCTTACATTTTCAATAATTTTTGGCATTTTTACAACAGGTTTTGAAAATTTTGCTTCTTATGAAGCTCTAAAAAATAAAAGATTAAAGTACTTTCCTTTTCAACAATTTATTAAATTAAAAGATTTGAGAAAATTGAAAGTTTAGTCTAATCTCTTAATTTATTAAAATTTTACAGCTATATCTATTGCTTTTGATTGTGAAAATTAATCCATCTCAGGAAGCTAAATCAAATGATGTAATATATATTTTATTTTATGGAGGAGTATTGGAAAGTTAAAAACTATTAGCTAAAAGAAATTGATCATTGATATAAATTATAACATTTTAGGTGTTTTTTTCTTGTATCTTTAATTTTTTTAATTTAGATATTGGATTCTTTCATAAAATGTAGGTATAGTATGACAATACAGTGTTATTTTTTAAACTATGTTTAATTTAGAAATTTTTTATTATTTAAAGGCCATAGCTTTACCTCCCCTTGCAAGATGGCCATACCAAAATGGTTGGACATTCAGTTCATGGTTTAGATTAGATCCAATTAACAGTGTAAACATTGAAAGAGAAAAACCATATTTATTTTGGTGAGCATTAATTTTTTTACTTATGTTATAAAATGTGCTGTATATATATATATATATATATATATATATAAAATTAAGATAAATTAGATTATTATATTTTTATTTTTCCAATTTATTTTAAATATAAGGAATTATTATATCTTGGAATTTGGATGTATTGAAATATGTAATGAGATTGAAATAATATAAAATGAGATTAATTAACAAAATGGGGTGAAAAATAATGTAAAAGAAGTTAAAACACAAAAATAGCTCTTGCCATATAAAGCAGTAAAGATAAAGAAGCTATTTGCTCGTATAGTCTTACTGTAATTAAAAAAAATAATCTTTCTCTGAAAGATTCCTTGGAAACTAGGCTAAATTTAAATTAAAATATTCTTGATATCTTTCTAAATTTTATCACTTACAAAATAGCATTTAAAGGTGATCCAGAGAAAGCTATTTTAATGACAGAAATATTTGAGAAGTTCTTAAAACTCATTTTGATAAACCTTATGAAAAATGTATGTAAGGGAATGCAGGGTTTATTATTTTGATGAAAAATTCTCTTTTCTTCTTAAGTGTCAGTATAAACCATCTTATTAAATATTTGAGAGAAGTAAATCTAATTTACTTGAAATGTGGAACTCACCTCTTAAGTTGGCAGTTAATATTTTGATGAAAATAGTATGAGTGAGTTTGAATTGTGTTATATGATTCTCTATTCATGTTAAAGGGCAACGTATTTAATTTGAGAAAATTTAAATCATTCTCTAATGAGTTAGAAAATCTGCAAATGGAAAATGAATTTATCGATAATGAGACTGCAAGAACTCACTAATTGAAAAAGTGAAATTTGAATTTTGATTTTGTGAAACATGAGATGTTAGAAGTAAAAGGTTTGATGGATTTTTAGTTACTGATACAAAATAGTTAGTGATGTATTTTACACAATTGCAAACATTTTTGATGTTAATGGTTCAACTGCATCATTTGTTACATGTGCAGAGTTGTTAATCCAGGAAATTTGCTTACAGAGTATTCAATTAGTATTAAAGAATTATTAGGAAATTTCCAGTGAAAATATATTATGGGGTATATTAAAACTTGCTGATTACTCTGCATTATTATTCTGATAGCGAGTGTAAAAATACTACAGAGAGTAACTGAAAAGATTGGGTTAAGAGTTTCAGTTGGAGTTTGTTGTAGCTTTGAGGTAAATCTTCACTTTTTATTAAAGTTTTAAGATTCACCAGAATATGAGAGTACGTTTTAGGAAAAATGTTGGAGAAGATTTAATTTCAAACAAGTTAATTAGAAGAAACATGCAATATCATAACTAAATTTATCCAAAGTACTGACTTTAAAAGTGAAATAGTTACTATTAAAAAAAAAAAAATATTGTTTTATAAAAATATTTTGGTATTTTTTTAAATCCAATTTTATAAATCTGTACGTTAGTATAGTGGGAAAATGTTTAAAATATGACAGCTTACTAGAAATGGGAAAATATCCTTTAATATTGTCTAAAAATAACCTTACTAGAAAATTATTATCATCATACTTATAAGCAACAAAAAATACAATTAATCAACTCAATGAGACCAAAAAAAAAAAAAAAAAGATTATAGAAGCAAAAACTAAAATATGTATAGAAATGATGAGTTGTGTTATCTGTGACAGATTTTGTCTTGGAATTTTTGAACAACTGATCAGACTTACTTTCTAAGAGAGCATGCAGCTGGTAAGGATAGATCTGAAATTTGATGTGCACTTTGCTAGTCCCTTTTTTATTACTCTTATACATACTAGCCATAAAAAATGCACATTTGTATGTTCATTTTGGTTCACAATGGAAACCATCCAGTTAGAACTTATCAATGATCTTAATACTCAATAATAATGTATTACAGTAACAAAACTAGGAACTACTTTGATATACCCCCTCCCCCAAATCGGAAATTTGGCTACTTTTTTTCCCTCACCAACCATAATACCTGTTTTTGACGCCTTTTTTTACTCACCAAGATGGATTCTCGCTAAATACAAGTAATTAATACATAAAAAACTTCAAAATAAAAACTCAGAAAATGGTACAAAATACGAGAAAATACTAAATTTGGCAACAGCAAAAACCTAAATTGGGAACACCAAAATAAGAAACTGCAACCCTAAAAAGTCCAAAGGGAGTGCCAGATTTGGCGCGTAATTTTTTTTGGTGGGGGGGGGGGGGTATATCAAAGTTGTTCCCAAAACTATTCATTGCACATGGCAAATCAATTGAAATACTTAAGTAGTTGTGATATGAATTTCATTGGTGCAAAGAATTAATCTGTATAGTATAATAATCGAAGCAGTAGGTGTTTACCTAATTAATGGAATTGTTAAATGGACAATGAACAGTCTGATCAGAATTTTGGAAACAGTGAAGTCAAAGAAGAGCTTTTTATTTCTGGTGAGATTAAAGTAATTTGTAACTTTCTTCCTTTAGCTGTTTCTGTGGATCCAAATGATTTTCGCCTTTATATTGGCTTATTTTATTGCCATTTGAGAATTAAAAAGTATTCCTGAATCTTATTTCATTAGTTTGAAAGCTCCCGTCTATGAAATAAAAAATGCAATTTCCAGAAATTGTAGTCGTAAAACTACCTGATTTCATTACAAGACACAACAGCTAGGAAGTTCTGAGAGTCAATATACATGTGAATTATTTAATGTTAATTAAGGATGATAATTTGACCTCACATAATTGATTAATTGCAAGAATTATTCTTATCTATAAAATAACTGAAAATAAAAAAGTAGCAATGAACTTAAACCTACCTGAGAAGTTATTTATTTTATTTATTGTTTTTGATGTTTTAAGTGATATGACAATTTCTATTATGATTTTGTTGATAATTTTGTATTTATTTATAATTAACTTTTGTTTAATTTCTATGCAAGTTGATATTGGGGTTAACAAACCCAGTGTCATGGCACCATAGTGTTATGTCATACCAAGTTATGCTTTCACTGAAAAGAAATTTTACTCCTTTTTTGTATTTTATATACATGTATGTATTTTTTTAGTTTTCGTACATCAAAAGGAGTTGGTTACTCTGCACATTTTGTGGGTAATTGTCTTGTATTCACATCAATGAAAGTAAAAGGCAAAGGATATCAACATTGTGTAAAATACGAATTTCAACCAAGAAAGGTAATCTATAATTTATTATTCAAAAATTAAATTATAATTAATGATTCAGTAAAGGCATTTTTATTTTATTCTGTATTCCAAAGAAATTTTATGTAAATGGTTTCTTAATGCAAATTTATTATTTTCCCTTATTTATTGTTTGAATTGTGGGTTAATTCCCAATGAACGGTACGCTCCTTGTCCGCCATCTTGTTTTAATAGCGT
>JAPDSC010162904.1:24929-40949 GCA_026290005.1 Latrodectus geometricus
CGCTCCTTGTCCGCCATCTTGTTTTAATAGCGTTCCGTACACTGGGATAGAGCCGAATTGTGCATACTTGATATTGGTAATAATAAATAATTATAATGCTTAATATTTTAATTAATAATAATAATTTTTTATTTTCCAATGCTAACAAGGTGTTTTGTTAAAAGCTCTTTAAAATGCACAATTAATAAATATGTCAATAATCAGTCAAGTATTATAATATATTTACTATTTTCTAAATAAAATTCTTGTGTAAGAAGTATAGTCATTATATAAGTTACATTTTTAGACTTAAGGATGTAAATATTAAATTAATTTATCTGAGCATAAAAGTTTTTTGTGAAATGAATCAAACAATAACAAATTTCTAAAGTACACTGGTGAGCAATATTTCACTAAATTGTTATTCTTGTTTGCAATTATGGTAATTAAATCATAGTGACACAACAGCCCCCATGGGGCATGCCTACTATGCCCATACCTATTTTCTTGATCAAAATACAAATTATATGTCCCAATTAGGTGACCAGCCTAACATGAAACCCCCAAAGTTTTGTTCTTCACCATGTTATCACAATTTTACCAACTAACTAAAGGGATGAAAGACAGACCAACCTTTTTCAGTCTGAGGACAGAACCTCGTGTTTGCACCTTAGGACCTCGAGGCGGTACTACTGTGCCTCCTGGGAATTATGCTTCCATTTGTTTAAACATGTGTGAAGCACATGTTTAAATAATAAATGAGGAACAAGTAGCATCGCCCATGCCACACCACCACAAACCTGTTTATAGAGCGGGCCACATTTATTCATCATCTGAGGAAAGGGCAAGAAACACAGAGAAAGAGAAAGTACATCCATGCCCGAGCCAAGATTCGAACCCAGGTCCTCCCCATCTGTAGTCAGGTACTCTAACCACCAGACCGGGTGGGCGGCACATTTGCAATATAGTATTGCTTAATTTAGTATATTTGTCTTGTCATTTCAAATTACAAATCCATTGCTACATAGGGATTTTATTTTAATTATTAATTGAGGGTGTGGTGCACATATCTTATGAGCTATTATAGTATAATGCAACTACAGCCTATGTTTTAAATTCTTAAATTTGATGGTGCTCATTACAAACAATATTTTTAAATTAAATCATAATAACATTATTTAAAAATAGATAAATAATAAAGTAATTAAGTGATTGTTAGATTTGGAAAAGTGGTATACATAAAAATTGTATTTGTATGTTATTTAAATAAGTTATAAGTATTTCTATCTCTGTTACTTTCTTACGTATTATTTACATTAAATTAATGTACTGTATATATGTTTTCATTATAAAATAGATTTAATTTCTGTTTATAATGTATTAAATTCTTTGTGAATATAGCTTTTGCAATAAAAAGAATGCGTTATGCATTAATTTTGTTACCAAAAAAAAAGATGTTTTTTTGTTTGTGTGAAATATTTTTATTAACTAATATAAATTTAAAAAAATTAATTTAATGTAGAATTGGTTTTAAGAGCTGCAAATAATCTTTGATTTCTAATGAAATTCTTTGTTGACTGCAGTAAGCAATTTCTGCTAATCAGCATTTGATGAGGAAAAATTTGGAATTCATCTTTAGTGTTTAAAACTATTAATTTCCATTCTTCTAATTTTATGAAAATTTCATGATAATATGATCATAATTATGAATGAAAATTTTTTTGAAAGAGAATCCAAGTTAATGCTGAACTGGCAGTCTAAAGTAAGTTATCTGGACTTTGTGTGATTCAGCAATTTTTGGGTTTGAATCCCACTTCAGGCATGCATGTTTGTAGTAGTTTGGAATCAAATTTAAACTATAGTTTCCTTTCTAATAGCCCTCATGTGGGGGGGGGATGTTGATGTTTATGCAACATAATTTTTATACATCTTGAATTTTACATACAGTAATTTTTATGTATTGTTTTCCAGAAGAGGTAATTTATTGTAACTCTTTTGATGATGCCTCACATTTAAAAATGAAATTTTAAATCTGTTTCCAACTTCAGATAATAACATTTTAAAGTTTTGTAGTATAATATCTAATACACAAGCTTATTATCCAATATTTTAATAAGCTTGTTTTAATATTTTTGAAGAATGTTGATATATTTTGGAAAATTCCTTTGATCTTATTTGAAATTAAAACCCCAACCTGATGACCTTAAACATAAAGCTCACAACTAAAAGACTAAATTTTGAAATTTGAAGAATATAAAACATTAATGTCTCTTAACCCTTTAAGCGGACAATTATTTTATTTTTCCAGAGTTGCTTCCAAAAAAGGCATATTTTTTTATTGCATATAATTAAGTAACATACTTAATAGAAGAAGAATTTTAAGAATTTTTTATTTTTTTCACTTTTAATGCTTTTTTACAAAATTTTTTATTTTACAAATTTGGACACAAAAACCCTAAATGTTTGCTTTTTTCAAGTACATTCTGCGTGCAATAAAGAATGGCATATTTATTTGTCTCTTCCACAATTTTACTCATGAGTGAAAAATCAATGAATGTTTCATAAAAGTGTAGAACATCAGAAGTGTTGCAAATTGTACATGCACAAAGGGAATACCTGAAAATTTAAATCGAGGACACGTAACACATGAATTTTTTACATCAACCTTAGTAAAAATTCGTGCAGAACTCAAATCTTCATCAGAGCTGAGCTCATTGCATGAGTCATATGAGGAATAATTAAAATAATTAGAAATATCTGTATTAGAATGTAGTTCTTCTAACAAAAAAGTATTTTTGTCGTCTATTTTATTTGTAATTTCCATAAGATTCACAAGCGCGGCATACAGTAGAAACAAAATTTTCAAAGAAAGTTCCTGCTACATAGAAAAACCCAGATGAAAAGCATTTCATTTACATGGACAGGCCATGCCATCTGTTGAAAAATAATAATACTAAACATTCTCTTACAATAATGAAAAATGCGGGCAAACCAGAAAAGGAAAGGAGAAAATATCGATGCCGTATGGGCCAACCGAATGAGTCCAATTTCGGGTAGCACGCACGCTGTACGGGCAAACTACTAAAAGGGTTAATGACATCAGCATATAAAATAGATTTATGTTGCAATGTTTGCTAAGTGAATTATCTTTACTACAACTATTCCTCTGCTCTACAATCCATGCAGAGTTTTGATCTCCTTCACCAAATAACTCCACCTCTTTCGATCCTTGATCTTTGTTTTCTGATTTTTTATTTTCATCTTTTCAAATCCTCTTTTCAGATGTTCAACCTTTCTTTTACTCTTCAGTCTTCTTCTCTACATTTTCTTTGTTGCTCTTTTATCACTCATTTACTCCAAGTATCTGAGCCATCGTATTTTTTTAGATTTTATTAAATATCTCTTTACAGAGTGCACTTAATTACTTTTAATTTTCCATCTGCCTCCACCCCTCTTCTAAGTTAATTAGTACTTCTAATGGTTGGAGTGAAGATGTGCATTTATTATTGGAATCTTGTTCCTTCTTCTAAATTTCAAGGACCCATACACTTTCAGGGTAATAATGGCGCATCTATTGAAAGCTTTGCTGTTTAAATTGCCATCATTTCTGTCACAATATAGTATGATTTCAATGTTTGGGTGTTGAGAAAATGTTTGAGTTCAAGATTTATTTTTCTTACAAAAATATACAAAATCTTAAATTACATGTTAATATTTCATTGGAATGCAAGAAAAATATTTATGAATGTTTACTAATTTTTAGTGGTATATGATTGCAATTGTATATATTTATAACCGATGGAGTAAGAGTGAAATCAAATGTTTTGTCAATGGACAGCTGGCATCCACTACAGAAATGAGTTGGCTTGTTAACAATAATGAGGTGATTTTTTTTTATTATATTTATAAAGTATGTTTTTGAGCCTATATTTTAAGTGTATTTCTGATTTTTAAATTCTTGATTTTAAAGAATTATTTAAAAATTTATTCAACTATCATAGTACACACACATGAATAACAGTGTTAATAACATAATAGGAGAGTAAATAATTTAAACAGTAAGTATAATATATTTTTAAAAGTATTAATTGAGATTTTTTATTTATAATTAAATTTTTTGTTAAGATGATTAATCTTATATTTCATTTTCTACTGACAATTATGAAATCATATTTTTTTTTATCCAACACAAAAATTAAAAAATGTCTATAATTCAAAATTATTAAAAAATTTGATTTAAAAGAATAAAATATGTGTAGTATTTTACTAGCATAGTTGTCTCAAAATATTACTGTCATAATTTCGTAAAATACTTTCTTCAGGATAAATAATTTTTGTACTACTTTCATGTTATTGTTTTTATAAATTTAAAAAAAAAATATAAGAAGTATGTTACTAGAATTTTTAAAAATATTTTATATTAATTGTATTTGTTTAGAATTTCAAAACAAGCTATTAGTTTATATTTTTCAAACTGCATTTCTGACAGAATTAATATTTTTTTCATCAGTTTGTTTAATGTAGTTAAAATTGGTTATTCAAAATTTATTTTAATAAATTATTCATTATGATTTTTTTATGTTATTTATTTCTGCTATTAGAAATTTCAAATGTTTAATTTCTTCATTTAAAAATAATTTATAGCAGTATTTTTTAGATCTTTCTCACTTTTTTCTAAAAAGAAAGAAAAAGAAAAGGAAATCTATTTGATGAATGAATTTTATTAGTAATTTTAATTAAAAACTTATATATATATTTTGTTAATTTTAATTTTTACTTAAGTTGATGAATAATTCTTTGATTTTGGCCTAGCATTTTCTCTGATAAATTTTTAACAGTAAAAGTAACATAATTCAATAATATTTTTTAAATTAATGTTTGCAAATTGTAAAAAATCATTATGTCATTATGTAAAATGTTTAAAAAATAACTTACTGTAATGTAATATTATATTGGATAAGTTATTTAAAAATATTTAAAATTTTCCTATGCTTAGAGCTATTCATAGAAATCTATTTTTGACTTTTGAACTAATTCTGTTTATTTAAAAGATACTATAGAAAAATTTCACAATGTTTATGAATATTTTTTTTTTTGGCCCCATTTTGTTTAACAAAATTTAATAAATATTTGGTAGCCTTTTGATAAATGCTACATTGGTGCTGCTCCTGAATTAGAAGAAGAGCATGTATTCTGTGGTCAGATGTCAGCTATGTACTTATTTAGTGAAGCGCTATCCACTCACCAGATATGTGCCATCCATAGGTTAGGTCCAGGTTATCAGGTAAATGTTTTTGATAAATATACATGTGTAATTATTGATATAAATAATTAAATAAGCATAAATGTGCCATATTTTTTTGTGCATTATCTGTAGAATATGGGTTAAAAATTTCAAATATTGTTGTGCTTATTATATATTACTGCAAATAGCCAAAAACTTTTTTTTTTCTTTGAAAAAGTTTAAAGTTTATCAGAAAAGCTTGCTATAAAGTTTGAAAGAAATCCCTTTTTTTTGTTTTGTAAAATAATAATAGATAGTGCTGAAAGCTTTCATGATTCAACTGATATTTCATCGATAACCAGTTTTAGTCAATCGTGTTCAAGGAGGAATTTTTTTCCCTTAGAAGAATATTACAAGTGTCTAGCTTCATTCACTTTTTATTTTGATTTAAGATATTTCTTTTTGAAAATATTTAATTTCACATATTGTTATGTTGAGGTGTGTAAGTTACACAGCAGATTTTAACTAAAAGCTATAGAGAAAGGAAAAAAAAATTGGCAACAAATGCTAATGTAAGAGGAAAAACAAAACATGTGCAGTGCAAAAGATAAAAATGTGTCCAATTGGAAGTTTGAAAATAATCTATTTCCTTCATTTAATTATTAACAAAACAAATATATTTTATTTATTTTTAACATCTTTTAAAATTTATTAAAAACTTAAAAATGATACATTTTATCTCCTCGGTAATTTATCACTCACTGGTAATTTCATCTCAGTTTATTTTTGTTTGGTGATTTATTTTCTCAGTTTATTTTATCGGGTGATTTTATCTACGTTTATTGCTCTTGGTGATGAGAGAGATCTAAATAGGATCTAACTAGATGCTTTCAGAGTTAATATTTTTTTTTTCCTGCACAGTTTACTATATTTTAAATCGTACTATATATTTATATTTTATATGACAGCACATTACCAGCAGTATGTATTTTTGATTATGTGCTAGAAAAATTACGGCAGATTATTCAATGCTTTTCTTTCTTTTACTTGAAAAAAGGCTTTACAGATATAATTTGCTTCTGTGGATTGTATACAAGAAAGTATGGTAACTAAAATATTACAAAAATAATAAAGAATGTTAGAATTACTTTTCATATATATAATATTAGATTAAATGTCTTTGAAACAACTATGTTAATAGTTGGTATTTCTTTTTTTATGCTGCATAACTCTTTTCTTATATGTTAAACTTATAAAGTTTTAGTTTTGAAAAAGATTTAAATTATTAACATTACTATGCTTAACTTTATCTTAATTATATTTATGTAATAATTAACAGTATTGCTCTTAATTTTATCTTAATGATACTTACATAATTATCTACAGTTTTTGGAAAATTTTTTATTAGTATTATTTATGACTTCTTAAATTATTTTTTGTTAAAGTAAATTATACTTTTACCCAATGATTTTTTTTTATGATGTTTATTAGTGTTGTATCATTCCATAGCCATTGAGAATACAGTTTGGTATTCAGTTTCTGAAGGTTTTATTGTGTGCTATATAACTTTTATGATAATAATTTTTTCTTTGAAAACTATTTTTTTCTTTTAAATTTCATTAATTTAAAAAAAAAAAATGCAATTTCTATTTTTACTACCGAAGTTGTCCTTGTCTAAAATATTTTTGGAATTTTCTACTTGAAGCATCTTCTAATTTGTTAAAAGTGGTTGCTTTTTTGGCTTTAACTTTTGTACAAAATGTACCTGCAAATTATATCAAGTTTAACTAAAAAATCTTATTATTTTTTTTCTACATCAAGTATCATTCGTTTTCTTCTTCTGCAAGGCCAAACAAATGTATGGAGTAAAAATTTGCATACATTTTTGAAGAAAAGTGTAATCCTTAACACTTTGAAAACTCTAAAAAAATTGTCTAAAAACCATTTGTCTTGCTCTTAGGCGTGTATGTTAAATTTCAAAATTAAGCAAATTGCGATGGAAAAGATAAGAAAATGTGATATTTGTGCTCATTTTAGAAACTAAATCTAATTTTTATTTTAATAACATTATTATAATTATTTAATAACATTATTATATAACATTATTATTTCATTTTTATTTTAATAACATTATTATACGTTTTTTCTTTCAGAGCCAGTTTAGATTTGAAGGGGAAGCCAGCTCGACTCTTCCTGAAAACTTAAAAAGAGTAAATATTAAATACATATTGTTATTAAGAGTATTTTTATTCCTGTACAGTGTTACCAAAATGTCAATGAATTGCAATCAGTAATTAGTATATCTTTAAAATAGAATTAAATTTAAACTTTACTAGAAAATATCAATATCTGTAAATTCTTATGAATCTAAAATGTTATAAATATTAATTTTTTTTTTTTATCAATTTTTCTGATATTACTGATTTATAGTTTGTATAATGGATATTGGTATGTTTCTAAAATGTTTTCTAATCCTAAAATCTTTTTTTCATACTGTACCACCAACAAGTGGAAGCTCTTGTCTGATGGCTTCCACCTCAGACATGGATATTTTTTATGCTTTTGTATCTACCTTAAATATTACATCTTCATACATTTTAAATTTTATTTTTCAAATTTTAGTTCTTTATTTATAGATATATTTAGTATACATTTGAAAATATTGAAAATGATTAAGAAATGTTCTATTTTGTATTCTGACCTTTGATTCAAAATATTAATATAATGTATTATAAATTACCAAAATATTTTTACATTGGTTAGTTTTTTTTTTAAAATTGCCTTAAATGTTAAGGAAACCAAATATTAATTTTCGAAGTTTAATTAAAAACTAATAAAAAATTGTTTCAAAATTTTTAAATAGTATGTTGAAAAATTTAGGGGGAAAAATTGTACACAAAATTTGTTGCAATACCAAAAAACATTTAGTGTTTTTATATAGTTAATACTAGATTAAATATTAATTATGATACAAATTCTAGTTTTAGGACTTAAAAGTCATAATTATCATAATAATGTATTTATTCCTGTAATTCATGTGTAATTCTTGTTATCTAATCTGTTGCACAATTCTTGCTTATGACAGCTGAAAATCCTACCTTTAGTGTTGTTTTATGTTTTTATGATTCATTTATTTTATATATTAATCTCATATGTTTTATAAATAAGATAATCATTATCTTAGGTTTTCTTGTACTTTATTATTGTAGAATTTATTGCAAGCTTCTAAAATGCCTATAATTACACAATTCATAATTTATAATGGATACAGACATGTATAATTTGTTAAAATTATTTTTTAACTGCTTAAAGTATATAAATCATTTATACCACATAATTTGGTTGGATGTTATATAATATTAAAATAGTTAATAAAACTAGAGTTGATTGTGTTATTCTTAATTAAGTTTTTCTAGATGTTTAAAATGTGTGCAATGGGTACCAAAGGCCAGAATACAAGCTTAAGAATTGATATATTGGAAAGAAGTTATTATTAGTAGTCTTACATGACCATAAAGACTTTATATCACACAGATCGCTTAGTTTTGATAAAAGAATATTCAATAACTCCTTTATGTTTTTTATTATTGTAGCAGTTTAATTAATTTATAAAAAATAACTTTCTTAAACTGCTTGTTTTCAATAAAAATCAGTTATTTTGTTGTTTTGTTATCAGGTGAGTTCTTCACATTGAATTTTTTAAATTAATTGATTACTTAGTTTACTAAAAATTATGGGAAGCTTTTTGAAACAAAAGTTGAAAATAAAATATAATTTATTTTTAAGACTTGCATTATATAGCAAGTTAGAAAATAAAAGTTCTCTGTCTTTATAGTAACTTTGAATTGTATGTAAGAGATCTATTTACATCAGCAATAAATTTTGTATTTAAATTTAATACTTTTCCCCTTCCTCCTCCAAATTGCAAACAATTTTTCTTCTGCTGTTAATTATATCCACCGTTGTTACATGAAAAATCTTTTTTTGCCATTTCTTTTGAAAACAGGATTAGCATCTTGTATCAAAAAAGGGAAATTTGTGAACTGTATTGTAAAGGATGCAAAAGAATAATTTTTACTACAAAAGATATTTATTTAGTTTATATTCATAATGTAATCTGTGATTCTTTTGCTAGGTATTATACGATGGTAAACTTTCAAGTGCCATAGTTTTTATGTATAATCCTGTAGCGACAGATAGTCAACTGTGTTTGCAAGCTGCACCAAAAGGAAACATTTCTTTTTTTGTCCATACACCTCATGCATTAATGTTGCAAGTATGTGAATTTTTATTTTGTATATTTTTTATCATTCTCAACTTCGTATGGTTTTATACTGATTCAACTGAATTATCTGTGATTGTTCTATTGTAGGACGTTAAGGCCATTACTACATATTCCATCCACAGCACTCTGAATTCGATTGGAGGAATACAGGTATTTATATAGATTGATTGAAATGATTTGAATTATAAATGTGTTGCTGTCCTAATACAACGAACACTTGGTAATTAGTGAATAGTGTAATCCCTTTTTAACTTCACCTTATCGAACTTGCCATTGCTTATGCCCTGATTAGGGCGAAATGTGAGTCAAGTTTCTACAGACTTATTGTGTGTACTATAAATATTCTGATTTTAACTGTCAAATTGAGTTGCAGCTTAGGAAATTTGTGTAATTTTTATCTTGTTGCCACATAGTGAAGAGCCTAATGGCCGAAAATGATTGTAAGACAATTTAATATCCATTGTATAAATTGCTTTTTGGAAGGGCTGAATTTACTTGTCTCAAGGATGGAACCTGGAAGACTTCTACCGTCTACCACGATAGATATGTATACAGAAGTACAACAGCCATATTTCATTGTTAAGCAATTCCATGTTCCACTGTTTCATAACTGAAATCGAACATAGGGTTTTATGCTCCTAAGAGAAGAAGCGTGTCCTTCTACAGTGCCAAATTGAGTGCTATTTGTTTGCCAAATTTGAAAAGTATCATGGAAAGTAGTTCATTTATGTTTATAATATTGATGAGAATATGTGTAACATATGTAAATTAAGATTGTTCACTGTCTAAAATTATCTCAAAGCTCTCATTTCTTCCTCATGTTGTGTATTTAATTTAATTTATTAAAAAAATTATTATATATTACTTTCTAATGAAACAATATTTTTCTAAAAAATATTTTGTATAAAAATTTTCAAAATACATAACCTTTAATTTGTCAACACATTTATTTTACTTGAAAATATTCTCATAATCTTTGAAATTGTATTAGTCTAGTAATAAACTAGGAAGTAGTAAAGGTTCAACAAAAGTTAGTAGCATACATTTATATAATTTAATAAATTTGTTTGACATGTATTTATGTATAAACTCAAATTTGAATAGTCTGAACATTTTACTTTCATTAAAAAATGTTGCTTCTGTAAATTTCAATATTACTTCTTTTTATTATTGGCTGTAGTTTGTTGTCAGAATCTGAAAGGATTACATTCATATTTTGATGACAGCTAACTTATAGAACATAGTGGGCATTGCAGTTTTAAATTGATTCTTGCACCTGAGTAAGAATTAATTAAATGTACAGATAAATGTCCAATAATTTTTAATTTAATAGTTTTACTGTGGAGAGTTATTTTAATTAAAGGGAATTAAAAAAAATACTGTTAAAAAGTGGATTTCTTTATGAAATAGGGATGCTTGTCAGGAATAAATATTTACAGAAAACCATCTTTAGTTTATTGAAAATTATTTTAGATAATGCAAAAAGTTGTAAAGAGTTTCGAAACAATTAAGTTTGTGAGAGTTGGAAAATAAATTTTAGTTTCGTTAACAGAATTTTGAGATAAAATTAATTAATTTATTTAGTTTTTTTTCTTTAAGGTAAAATTATTTTATTGATTCTAATTTTCTTGAATATTATAATATTTTTGGGCCATTTTCTTACCTCTCTTCTTTTGTATGTAAAAATGAATATACTGATTATAAATTTTATTTTATTTCTTTTCTGTTTTCATCATTATTAAAAAAAAGTCTAACTTTTTTTTAATAATGATCTAGTATCAATACTTTTATATTGATAGTGTAAATTATGATGCATTATTTTTTCTCTTAAAAGTATGTAACAATTCACTTTTAAAATTTTTATCCTTTTTTTTAAACATTATTTGATTAAAAAAATGCATTTACTATTTAACTAGTAATATTAACTAGGAATAATGTCACTTGCTAACAACATTTATCTCAATCTACCTTGATAATTAGAATTCATTAATACAGATACATAGTAAACCTTAATAAACACACAATTTATGTTCTTTTTTTAATGTTAGTAATATAAATGGTAAAATAAAATTCTCATTTAAAATATTTGATACTGCTGTAATCATGTAATTTTGAAGAAACTAAAAGGAAAATTATATAGGTAATTATTTTAACTATCTCAATTTTAAAGAACTAAATGCTGTTTCTGCCTTAAATAAAAAACTGTGATCAATGAATGTCCTTTTACTGAATGCTAAACAATAAAAAAAACTATTATCATTACTTTTCAGGAAATACAAAATAAGCTTTTGTAACTAATCGAAAGTATAAAATTAAAATTTACAGCAGACACAAAATTTTAATTTAGATGCTTTTTTGTTTTTCCGCAGATTTGTTTAAAAATTTTCTATTGATATATCAAGGAAGATTTACAAGAAAAATAGGTAAAATATAAATACAATGAAACCCACTTAGAAATTTTTGAGAGACTACATTTCATTTCTATGTTTCTGGATTTTTTTCTTGGGGATATTTAATACTTGCTTAAAGTGTTCAAATTTGATTTGCCATGAAAACTTATTTAGCTTTTAAAGGAAAAAGTAACTTCAAGAAACAATAATAATAAACATTATTTTACTTTTATGTAAAATTAATCAAAATTAATAATTCATTTATGATTCTATTCCCATATTATTGAAGAAATTGTGTTCACTCACAAGATTTGAACTATTCCAATGTTAAAATAGTTTTCTATTCATCATTACTTTGTTCCAACCATTGGATCAAAGTATTTATATTAAAACATATTACATTAGAAAATCATTACAGTAGAATTTAAGCACAATCCATTTAAAATAAATTAATATAAACAAAGTTTACAAGTAATTTTCTAGTAATCTTTATTATCATATTTTTGGTGCTTAAGGACCTAAACCCATCTTCTGTGTTATAGGTGAATTACTTGTATATATTTTATACTTGAATTATATATACAAGTATGTACATTTTTCTCCAAAAATCAAATCATCCTTCTTTTCTAATTTTTATCTCCAGTTAACTTGTTTACAATTACAGTTGCTAAATTGGTTGAATTATGCCACCAATTTATTTCCTCACACACCTTATTCTTCTGCCTTGGCCCTCAATGATTTTATTCTTTCCCCCAAATTTAAGGAAATTGTTTGATGGAAAGAGATTTTCATCAAATTCTGAGGATATAAATGCCCCAAATATCTGCTTTGATGGGTTACAGAAATCTTATTTTTTGAAAGGATTAAAGAAGTTAGAACATCTTTAGAAAATGGATATTGTTTTTAAAAGAGATCATTGTTAAAAATAAAATGCATTTTGATACACATATATAGATTATTTCATTGCAAAGTACTTGCTTTAATATGGTAACTATTGTTATAATTTGAATTATTAATAAATTTTTGTAAAATAATAAAACAGAATTGAAACATTATTCATACTGCCAATGACTGCTGAATGTTGTAATTAGTATAAATAGCTGTCTGCTCTATTTTATTCCGAATATCGTTTCAAATAAAACTTTGGATGCAAGTTTTAATATTATGCTTCAAAGTAATTTGTTAAGTAATGAATTTTTTTATTATTTTTAAGTTAGATCATAGTTAGGTCACAATTTATTTGTCATTAGGTTGTTTATTTTTTAATGTACTTATTAAAAAATGCATAAAAAGTAATTTATGTATCAGCCTTTTCACCTTTCTTGCAAAAATAAAAAATAGTTGCAAAAGTACACTGTAAAAAGCCAGTAACATTCATATTAATAATACATTATATAAAAAAATTTCATTATAATATAGCATGTATTATTAACATGAATATATTTTCAAAGATATTAAGCTAATAGTAATGGGTTTTAATTTTAAAAGTATTTTGCAATTTTAGTCACATTTTTGTCATTTTTCTAACTTATTTATGGAATTATTTCCATAAATAATACATTACTGTTATTTGTTTTGTAACAATCTGGGTTTTAACTAATGTCATAAGCACCACTTTCAATGTAAAAAGCATTATATTCAAGATAGCACTAATGGGAAAATAGAATACATCATGTGCAATAATGAAAATGTTTAAAAAAAGGATTTTCTTTTTAGTTAAGCAATTTTATTCTTTATTTTTTCCTATTTTGAAAACAAATTTTATATATTTTTAAGTAAAAAGTAGTTTGTTTCTATACTAAAATCAGAGACTGTTTTTGTAATTATTATATTTAAGACTTAATATTTTTATCCTTGCTTATCACATATGATATACATATAGTTTGTCTACTTACACAGGTGTAAGTTTTAGATGTCATGTTTTTTAGATAACATTTTTTTTATTGACTTATTCAGTCTTAAATGCTGAGACTGTAGTTATAATACGAGCAGTCACAATCAAGTGAAATTTTAATACCTTATTGTGAATTGTATCTTTGATTTTATTTTAAGTAGGCTAAATTTTCCAATGCATTCTTTCTTCGATCAAATGACATTTGATGTGAATATCTATTTAAGAAATAATTTTTCTTTGTTTTTTATTAGTAATTACATTATTATTGCTAAATATTTTCATATTTGAGACTAAAATTGTTTATTTATGCATAATTAGATTCATTAGTTCATTATTTTTAATATGTTAAAAATTAAAAAACATAAAATTTAGATAGAAATACTACAGTGTGTGTCATACAAAATCAGCCTGTAAAATCCATGCATTAAATAAAATGTAACGTGTGATATAAAATGAATATATGATTCGCATTGTCTAATCTTTCATGCACTTCACCACTTATGTGATCATGTTTGAGGAGATTCTTGTCAGTTCTTTGTTGTGATGCTATCAATGACATCCTGATCTTCAGTTCTCCAATTGTGTGTTTATTCCTTTTGTATACTCTTCCCTTAACAATCCCTACAAGTCAAATAACTGAAAAGCCTTTGCTGATTTTCTGCTGAGGTGTAAACACCTCATGCACATAAGGCAATCATGATCTAAGTTTCGGCATGTTGGACCATCCTGCTGAAAGTGATATAAATGTTTCCCTTCTGGAAAGTTTCAATAAAGCTCTTGTAGGATTTTCAAATCAACTTTACTATCATCTCAAATAATATAGGTTTCAGACACAGGAATTTTGTGGCCAAGATATATAATATAAACAAATAATTGTAAGAAATGTATAATATTATCTTGGATTATTATACATTTCTATAATATTACCATGGATTAATTTTACATGACTTACTCTGTATTACTCACCTCAAATAAATATGTGAATAATTCTTGAAATTTCTTGCACTAATAGTGTATACTTTTAACAATCCATATATTTATTTTTTTAAATGTGTCTTTAAATATCAATTTTTTTCTTTAGTTTAAGGTTATTTAAGATCTGCTTTTAACATGAAAATGTTTCCAAATTCTAGGTATTGTTTCCGTTACTGGGACAGTTAGACATTCCAACTGGTATTACTCTACCAAAAAATCAAGAGAAAAAACCAACAACATGGTATTTCATTTTTGTATTTTGAAACATTTGTGTAATAATTTTTCTATATCAAAGAAACCATTATGTCTCTTTAAATATGGAAAACTTATAATTTAATTTAAAAATCAAGTTATATTTATAATATAAGTATTTTTATACTTATTTATCATTGCACTGTCATTTATAATGCTGTTTTTTAAATGTTTTTTATTCTAAAATATGGAAATAATTATGATGGAAATTTATCATTGCTAGGAAAATAATAAATGCTTTTGATGAACAAAACAAATGATTGATTTTTCATGGGATTATGAATGTATAAGAAAAAAAGTCATTTGTAATTAGATTTCAGCTTCAAATGATTATTATTATTTGACAAATATTAGGTGGGGGGGGGGAGCTTAAAATATATTTTGTTTTGACTTTTATGTAAATTTATTTTATGAATTAAAATTCGTCTAAAACTTAATAAATTTTGATAATTGAAAGAAAAAAGTTGGAATGTTGTGCAGTTTTGTTTTTAGTGTTAAGTTTTGATTGAAGGAATAGAAATAAACTAGTGAATCATGAAAAAATATCAGTCATATTTTTCTTATTCAAAAAACATATGTCATGAGTACCGTAGAAAAATATTCTTCAATTTTTTATCATTATAAACTTTATGAATTTTTATTCCTGCAAAATGCATAATATCTCCAACTTCTTTATTTTTTCCCATTTCAAAGGGAAAGGGGGAAATCCCCTTATCTTCCTTTTTTGAAAGCATTAATAAAAACAAACATTAAAAATTCTCACGTTGCTTAATGCTTATCATATATATTTTACTATCTATATCACAGTTTTATACATAAAGTTGTAAATTGAAACTAATTATTTATTGATGTTATAAAGTGCATTTTAAAATAAGATATAGGCTAATTTTTATCCTGAATTTTATAATGCACCACACATAAAATCTAGTTCTTCCACATGTTTTTACTTTCTGAAGCCTACCTATTTGGAAAACATTACAATTATTTTATATATCTAAAAATAGTGTTATATGAAGTAAAA
>JAPDSC010162904.1:50606-63909 GCA_026290005.1 Latrodectus geometricus
ACGTACATTTTTAAATCTGTCTTCTGGGATCTTGAAAATTTTAGTCTTATGTGAAAGTAAATTACAAATCCTACAAGTTTTCACTCTGTGTTTTACCTTTGTAGCAATTAAATATGTATATGTAGATATATTTTTTATCAGAATTTTATTGTATGTTAAATAGATATTTTATTCATTAAATTCTGCACATTTTTTATGGTCATTTTTAAATAATTATTTTCATAGGTAATTTTTTTTAATAAATGCAAAGTTTTCCAAGAAATGTGTATAAAAACTTATTTATATTTTATTTATTCTTAAATTTAAAATTCAATTAATTTAAAAAATTTTGTTAAATAGGTGTCTTGAAATTCAATTAAATTAAATGGAAATTATTTATATTATATATTTTACTATATCATGCAAAATGGTTGCAATGTACTCCATGAGAAATGATGGCTCTGGGGGAATCTTCTGGGTTGTTGCTTTTAAATTGTGAGGAGACACTTCCACTAGCACCCAGTGATATCACTTCCACCTCTTTTATTGCCAAAAGCTGAAAATCCTAATATGTGAGGACTCACTTTTGGAGCATTAGAAACAAGGATATAATTTTATTAATAAGCATATATATCAATTTAAATGTATTAATAAAATTAGGAAGTTTAGATATATTTTATTATAGCTTTTTACTCTATGGTAAACTCTTTCTACAATTTTTTCATTCTTTTAATGTTGACTGCTTAACCATATTTAAACTTTATACTATGATAATTTTTTTGAATATACAAATTTCAGGGTACAACTTTTACATCTTGTGTTTTTCAAAGTATTTCATAGTTGAGATTTTTATTCAAAAATCATGTTTTATTAGAACTTTTAATTATGATTCAAATTTACCTTGAATCAATCATAATTCAGTTTAAAGAACCATTTATGGTTAGTTTTTATCCAAGATTTAATTTATGATACCAAGTAAATTGACTTTATGATTCAAAGTTTATCTTTCTTTTCACACAACATAGGTACACCACTTTTAATTTGCCTGTTGCTGAGACTTCAAAAGCATATTTAATTATATTAATGGAGTTGAAAACAAAAATTCACTGGAATTCAAGGAAAAAAACATTGAAATTTCTACTTTAGGATTCATTGGAGCTAGTTTTTGTAAACTAGTTTTTGACATTTCCATTAGAAATGAGTGGGCATTTGATAAAGATCTTAAAAACATAAGAAAGAACATATTTATCTTGAATAATACAAAAGAATGAAAGACCCTGGATTTTGTGCTCTAGAAGGACAAATTACAGAACAAACTCGTGCTCAGAACGATGTGAGAATAGTGTTAAAAAAAATTTAAAGAAAGGATTATTGATCTTAAGATGCATCATAGAAATTTGTGGGAATAAAAGAAAATTAAGAGAAAATTTGACTACTACGAAAAAGTGTGCATGCGTAAACAAAAGTATTGTGAGTTGAAGTGATTTACTTCTAACACGAAAGTTGTTTGTCTGATATTTATCCAGCCTAGTATGGATTGTACAAAATCATACTGAAGAGTATTTCCTTGACAAAAATATATTTTGATAGTAGAGGGGTTTTTTAAAATTGATGGTAACAGTTCATTTAAGTCTCAAAAAGCTAAGCCATTAATTTCAGATTTATAATGAAATAATTGGGATATTATGATATCAATGAATCATTATCACTTTCTTTATTTGATTTATACAATGTCTCTTTTAAAGATCCTTCAAAACGGTATGGGTATAGATGTATACATGTTGGTGCATTTGCATATAAAATGCTGTAGATTTCAGGTGGTGTTCATGTAGTGTTCATTCCTAAAATCAATATACAAAATTATACTTGAACTGCTTTTCTGGAAACAACAGCATACTTGATGAAAAACTGGATAACGAATATTTTGTTTATTTTTTGCATTAGCTCTAAAAGGCAAAGACTAATATACAATCTTATCAGTTTTTTATGAATTTAATTCAAGTCTTACCTTTGTCATTTCTATAGAATAATTAGGCTGTTTATATGAAGAAGTCAAATTCTGCAGAAACAGGAAAGGATGATATTAAATTATACAATGGAGGTAAAACAGCCAAAATTGATTTAAATTGGTGTCTTATACCTTTAAAGTAACTAAATATAGTTTAAATAATTGAAAATGTAAATTTTTAATGAAAGCGGTTGACAATGTTTTCAGAACCATTATTTGAAAGTTATGGAAAAAAATTACTACCACAATCATGTATTATTTAAGAAATCAAAAATTGAAAAATGCAAACAATACATTTAATTTGAAAATTACAAATTTTCTCTGGAAGAGAAAAATAATAAAACTTTTATTGTGCAAAATAATGCACAAATTAAAGAAAATGACATCTTCTTTTAACCAAGTATATTTTTAACATGCAATCTATCATTAATTCGTCGCAATTTAAATTTTCCGTGGGTTTCAAAACCTGACGTGAAAATTCATATTTTGCGTTTTATATTAAAATATTTACTTGTGCTATGGAAATAAATTTTTCTCAAAGAAAAATATAAAAATATTGTATAATACAAATTAATTGTATTATAAAACTAGATAAAATGATCAATCACTTCTTTAATTTAAAATTTTCAGTCTTCATAATTTTTTAAAGTGGTACCCTGAAAATTTGTAACACAACTGTAAATTTTAAGTGCAATTGTGACCCAATAGAAACTGTTTTAAAGAGTGAATAAAAAAATAAATTGTGCATATTAATTTAGGATTATATTTAATTCATCATGATTTTCCTTTTTAAATTATGTTGCACTAAGTTCTGTGTATGTGTTATATATTTGGACTTTGAAAAGAATACAAAAATTCAGTCTTTAAAAGGAGGTCATGAAATTCTTTCATTCTAGTAGAATTTCGTTTTGATCTCATTCTGTTTTTGAGAATCTTTATCAAACTTGATACAATATGTTCTGCACTCATAGAGCCTGAATTACAAAGTTGGCATACATCAGACGAAAATATGTCTATTTTATTAAAATGATGTGCCAATCAATAATGGCCTGTTTGCAGTCTGAAGTTTGCCACAGCCTTTTAACAGTATCTTTAACAAAACTTTTTCCAAGTGTCTTGAACATTAACCCTTTGATTAAGCTGCGTACATAGATTTTAAAGTATCCATTAATTTCTTAAAAATATGTTCTTTAAGTGAAGGGAAAAAAGGGTTTGAAGTCTTGTGGATGAAGTGTTCCTCAGTTGCCTAATGAGTCTTGCCTTTTCGTACTTGGGATACCCACATACTGAAAAATGATTGTTGTGTTTATAAAAAAAAATGCAGGATTTATCTTATTTCTTTTAAAATCTGATTATTTATATCATGATTTATAGCTACTGCCTGAATGGATGCTTTAGAATTAACTAAAATAACTGCTTTAGAGAAACAGTTAATGTTTACATTGAGATTTTCCAAAACCACCGAGACTGTATAGGTCTTCGCATGCATTAAACTGACTCCAAAATAAAGTAAATTACTTCAGTATCAGTGTTGAATATGCACTAATTTATATATATATATATATATATATATATATGAATGTTTGTAACACCTTTCTCTGTTTTGAGGTATGCAAGTTATTTTACTTGAACTCAGGTGTGGTTAATGTAGTGGTTTGAAATTCAGCCCATGTTTGAAAACAAAGAAGAATCAAGTTACTCAATCACTAACTAATTCATTATGAAATGCTGAATAATAACATTGGCATGAGTAATTTGTGCATGTCGAGCCAATAGGCTTAGACTTGACAAGAATGCTTCTTGCAAAGGAAACTATGTGAGAATGTTGAAGACAAAGAATTGCTTACCATTGTTCAGCACTGACTGTAAAATTAAGATTCTATATATATTGAGAAAAATTGAATATTGAAAGAAAATTTGTAGCAAAGTAATGAATGTTTATGTTCTCTATAAATGGATCATGAGATTTTAATGTATTCCTCTCAAAACTTTGTGATAAAGTTACTTGTATTAGAAGATAGATGTTTATAGTATTTTCAAATCAATTTGTTGAATGTACCTTCATTATTTACTTAAGAAGAATTTGAAGATTTTAATCAGATATTTAATATTTTTGATTACCTTAATTAAAAAAAATGGGTTTTTAAATTTCCATTTATAACAAAATTATGATGTAATTTATGTAAAAAGGTTTGTTTAGTTCAATTATATATTGCTGCGAATAAATTATGTCTAACAATGCACCCTTTCATATCAAGAATACCTCCTTGTAAGGTTAGCTTTGAAATAAAGATGCTTTATATGTATATATAAACTTGTCATTCAAGATTTTTTGCCAAATTTTTCTTATCTTAAAACCTATTTTATGCAATTTCTTTATAGTCCTAAAATTTATTTTTTCATTTTATAGTTTTTATGAAACTTAATTTTCTCTATTATTCCCCCATGAAATGTCCTTGTTTTTTTTTATAATAGGTTTCATTTGAATCTGTTTTCCTGTTAACATTTAAATTGTGAATTTACAATTGTTTTCAGCTTAGTCAATAAAAGATCTTAAGTGATATTGTTGAATCTATGAATTAAGATTTAATAATTTGGTTAGCCAAGGCAATGGTATTTGGCATTGAAAAATAAATAATGCAAACCTCCTATAAAGTAGGTCTGTTGCAGAAATTTGGCTTAAAGATTTGGTATCAAATTTGTTTTTCTAAAAAAATATTTCTATGCATTGTAGATTTGTTACTATAATATTAAAAATATACATGCCACATAGCTGATATACATATTTGTAAATCACATGTCTTTTCAATTATAGAACTGTATTCAAACTTCTTGCATCAACAAATGAAGTCATTCGCTTACAAGCTTTGAAATTGCTCGGCTATTTTCTTAGTAGGAGTACACACAAGTAAGATTTTCCTCAGTTTTGTAACTTTTTTCAACTTTGAAATATTATTTTATTTACTTTTGTTTTATCATTTTTAGGCGTAAACATGATGTGATGGGTCCTCATAATTTATACATGCTATTAGCTGACAGATTACTTCTGCATTCTGATCACATCTCACTCTCCACATATAATGTATTGTATGAGGTAGGTGATTTTATGCCTAAAATAAGAGTAGCAATATTATGAATGTGTATTTCAAAATTCTACACCAGTAATTCTCAATCATTGTGGTGTAGCACTTTTGTTTGCCATCAAACTTTAAAAATGTACATAGTAAAAATTATAATGCTTTTTTATTACAAGTAAAGTTTGTTTAATTCAAGAAAAGTACTGTAAAAGAAATTTTTTTTATCTTTAATTAGTGTGATCTTTCACAAAGTGAAATATTTGCTCCACATGAAGAAATTTCAAGTGCTCCCAGTACCTACAATTAAAATTTTGTACATCATATTTTTGTGTATTTGGATTTTCAGTATTAATCAACACAAAAATGAGAAAAAATTCTAGAATATTAAATCTAAAAAAACCAATATGAGAGTAGTATTGTCATTTTTATGACTAAATGTAAATGAAAATATCAAAAAACATTAAAATTGAATTTCTCATTAAACGTATTCTTATTATTACATTGTAATTAATCCTTTAATAAATGTGCTATTGTTTTTATTGTGTATCTTATATTATTTTTTACATTCAAAATTGCTATCATGATCTTATTTTACACAGTGCACATTTTAAGTAAGTAAATAACTTCTAACTTATCTTTTTTTTGTATAGTGCTCAATTTTGAAGTTGTTAAAAGTGTGCTGTACTTAAATAAATAAATAAAAATAAAAAAAAAAAAATGATGAATTACTGTACTACATATTATTATCTGAAATCTGTGAGAATACTTTATACTTTTGATGCAGATTAATTTAATATTTCAGTCAAAGTGGATCTATGTTAAAGAATATATTTAAACATATATTCATTGCAATTTCATGTATTTTTTTATATTCTTAAAGTTTGATTTTTTTTTTTTTGCACAAAATTACATTGAATTAATGAAAGTCAATAAAAATCATATTTGAATTTTAAATATTGCTTAAAATTTATCAATCTATGTTATTGAATATTGCATAATAAACAAAATGATTCTTTAATCATATTTATAATATGAATCACTCAAAGTGGAATTGTTTTTACCATGATATCAATGTAAAATTGTGTTGGTTTGTATGTAAATAAATCATGCATGTTAGTTTGATTTATTTATTTTACATTAATGATTACTAACAAAAATTTTGGACTTCTTTAATTTATACACATATTTGTTACATAAAAACATACATATTACAAAATTTCAGCATTCTGCGAAATGTTTGTTTGTCATGATGTATCAGCAAACTAAAATTTTTCAAATTTCATGTCTGAAATAATGAATTATTTAAAGAAATAATGAATTTGCAATTATATTTTTTATTTGCTGTGGTTTTCCTTATACTGTTTCATACTATATTATCGTTTTGTTCATGATAATCTTTGAAATTTCAGACATAAATAATTTCATTGAGAAATGAGAACTTTATGTCCCAGGTATACAAAATTTTAAATATTCTTATGAACAGGAAGAAATGTAAATAGTACTATAAATATAATATGAGTTATTTAAATTGTGATTTTGCAGCCTCTAATGTGCTTCATAGCTATCTGGATTTCTCTTTTTGTTGGATTCATTTAAGTCCTCATTGAAATTACTAATTTTGATCAATAGTTTTTAAAAAAATTTTTTAGCATTTCTTCTCAAACATATATTTTTATTCTGAAACTATTGGCTTTGTGATACTACTTGTATATTCTGCTTATTATTATTAGTTAAATTTTGTTTACTAGTTTTAGTTAAATATTTATATATATTTATATTTGAATATAGTCATGAATTTGATAATTGAGGTATCTAACTTTATGTGAATTATCTGTAGATTTTGACGGAGCATGTTTCAAGTCAGATTCTTTATCAAAAACATCCTGAGCCTGAATCCCATTACAGACTAGAAAATCCAAGTATGTTTTTGATTTTATATGTTTATTTATGTAATAATTTTGTGTTATTATTAATTGCTACATAAATCGAACAACAAAGGTATTCTTGATCTTGTACTATTTCAAATAGATTTACTGTAAGCACTAATGAGCGATATAAATTATAGTTCTTATACCATTTAGCTGCCACTATAAAACTTGTCATTTTTATTGCTCAATATGACATAAGTTAAAAAAAATTTTTTTAGTCATTTTAATCTTTTTTGTTACTCTGTATGTTTAATTCAAGTTTAATAAAAGGAAAATGTCTCATAATAAATATGCTGTTAATAAAAAATATATCATTTGTTTTTAGCTAAAAATATGTATTATATTTTGCTTAAAAAATTAGAGAAATGAAGTAAAATTTGCATTCAAAATTATTTGTAATATAAATTTTCCTCACCAAATGCAACAGCAAATTTATTGCTCATTTGATATGATGATCAGCATTTTGCTTTTCTCCTGTGAGTCCTCACCCTTAAGGGTTTTTACTCTCTTTAAGTAAAACGGATATCAATGTCCTTCGGTGATCTTTTCTTTTGTTTCTCCTCTTCTCTTTCATTGCTCTTGCCTTCTAGGTTGAGAGCATCTCTTGTGATGCTTCTCTGCTCTGTTCTTCTTCTTCTTCTCTTGAGCTTGTCAGATATGTGGCACCTCTGCAATGTTGCATTTTGTACCATGCTCCAAGCCCAATTTTTTCCTTGTTCCATTGTCTTGGGTCACCTACTTTGTTTATAAAGTCTGATAGGCCCTCAATGGAGTTTAGGTGTAACTCTTTAGGATATGGATTACCTAGAGTAGTGAATCTTGTAAGGGCAAGAGCATCACACTCATATAGGATATGATGAGCTGATTCTACCCCTGCTTGGCATTTCCTACAAATTGGTTCCTGTTTAAAAAGCCCCATTGTATGAAGGTGTTTCCTGAAATGATAGTGCCCAGTAATGAAGCCTACAATTGCTTGAATCTTCATTCTTGGGAGTCTAAGAATTTCAGATGCAGTTTTCTCAGATGAGTTGAAAATCATGCTTTTTGCATGTTTCTGTCCAGGAGAATCACGCCAAACTTTGTTCATCTCCTGTTTTTCCCATTTTTGAATGGCCTTCCTTGTAGTCTTCATGTTGATCCCACAAAAGGGTTCCATTCCTATTGGATTGAAAGAGGATCCCTGTTTTGCAAGTTCATCAGCTCTTTCATTACATTCTATTCCTATATGCCCTGGCACCCAAATAAGAATAATTTTATTCCCATTTGCCAGTTCCTTAAGGAGATTTTTACATTCCATTACAATTTTTGATTTTACTTGGAATGAGTAAAGAGCCATCAATGCAGCTTGACTGTCGCTGAAAATAAGAATATGCTTACTTTGATAGCTCTTCTTTAAATTTATCTGCAGACAGTTGGTGATAGCAAGAACCTCCGCCTGAAAGACAGTGGCATGTTCCCCAAGCCCTTTATAAAGACTGAATCTTGGCGCCACGCCACAGACCCCCAGTCCTGAGAGGTTGCCTTTTCTCTGGTCTGTTGCTAATTGCTTCTTCTGTGGATTAAACATCTATGGGCATGGAGACCTGTGACCTTGGAAAGGAGAATCCTGCTAATTGAGGCTCCCAGAGAGTTACACATTACTTTGGATTGTACTTCAGGTAAACAGGATGTGTGTTGTAGTCGGTGCTTCAACTGCAGTGAACATCTTTCTTAATTAAAATTATATTGTAGCTCACGAACATAAATATTATTCATAATTGATGTAAAGTTGGAGATTGCATAAAATAGGGATTAATTTTCTGAGGCAAAGCTAAAATCAAGGCATGATTTTTTTCATATTTCCAAACTTTAGGCTCTGCAAAATTTTCAGTAAGTCAGTGATAAACATGAATTTTTACAGCTCTGAAAATTTCAGCTTGTAACCAAACATTTTTTATTTCTTATAACGTTCTTGTTCTTGCTCCCTTTTGACTTAGAGTTTTAATTATTTCGAATTCCTTAATGTGATAATTCTTTCATTTAAATTGCATGTAATAAAAAAAAAAATTCTGCTCAGATAGTGAAATGATGAACCAGATTATTATCAACCTTGCAGAAGTTGTATGTAATGAATGATTTCAGAAATAGTGTGCTCCTTTTCACACTATTAGCTCTATGGTCTTGAGAGGTTAGGATGTAAAAAAAAATGTAAAATATGGCATTTGCTTTTAAACACTTCTTTAAATTATATTCACTTGTTAATTTAAAACACATGTAAAAAAACATCAATATTCTAAAAATGTTTAGGCTTTATTAATATATATAGAGAAGGAACAAAAGCACATCTCATCAACCGTATTAGTTGAAATTAGAAATATTTTCCTTTTTTTTTTATTTGCTGCAGCCAAATCGCTATAAGTAATGGCCAAATATTTAACATCTCAAAATTATTATCCAATTTTTAAAGTTCTTAGTTTAATTTAAGATGATGAATTTTTGTTAGCTAAACTCTGCAAAAATATCATCACATCAGAATCTTGTGTTTGCTGACAATGTGTTGATATTTTTTCAATGAGAATCTTGACATTTTTTTTATTCACACATGAATTTATTTTTGACTGAACCCATTTTCCTTTAATAATTGAGTTAACATTTTTATTGGTTGCAATATGGGAGATCAATCAATAAAAATTCATTCAGTTATGGACTTTTTATATTAAAAGTTTTCTGTATGTTTGGGCTTTCTTGACCGAATTATGCTTTCTACTGTTGTGTGAAGAAGATTCTAATCAACAGTAAACAGTTACAATGGATTTAGATCTTCTTCAAGAGTATTTTAATGCAACTTGAAGAACTTCACTATTTCTAAAACACATTTGAAGTCTATTTTATAAAATGCTTATATGTGTTTTCTTTCTTCAAAATGATTATCTTTTATAATAAATGTACTTTCTATCAATGAAACTTCAACTGGACTTGTATCATAAAAATCCTAAAATTATTATTTCTCGCATATTTTGAATGAAAAGCATTTGCTTTGATTCCATTATATTTGATTAACACAAAAATTGAGTCTTTTCATTGTTCTTAAAAAACTATTCATTCTGCCTTCTTATTTATGTCAAGCATTACTTTTTATGTGTGAAGATAAATTTTGTATCAGAAAATGTTGCTCCAGTTTGTACAAAAATGTCAATTCATTAGGGATAGAATTTCAGATATATTTATACTCACTATAATCTCTTCAATGTGACAAAAATGAGATTGATTGTGTAGTGTAATTGATGGAAAATGCTAAACATTAAAAGCAATAATGCTTTTGAATTTTCTGACCTAAGATAATGAATTCTGCACTGCTATTGACAGGCTTTGACCGTACTGTTTGCAAAATCGGAAGTATAATTTTTTATATTTGCTGTTGATTCAGGCATTTAAACAGCTATAGTGTAAATAATATGAGAGCTTATTTTGATTATATATCATGTTAAATCACTGAGGAAGTTTTAACTGACTTTAAATGTAAATTTTAAGTTTGTATGTAATATATTAGTAATCCTGGTACAAGGAAATGATTTGAAGAATGCTGTTGATAAAAGGCAATAGTTAATATAGTTGGTTATCAAAAATAGTAAATATATTGGATTATTTGTATTAGAAGCAACACATTTTAAAATTATTTCTTATATTTCTTATTTATGATTGTTTGAGGTTGACATTACTTTTAAATTTTATATTAATAATATATAAAATTCATTCGAATGATATGTTATTGTTCTGCACATTAAGTCTACTTCAAATTGCAATATGAAACAAGTTGAGTTTATTAATTTATGGGCTATTCTTTGTTTTGCAAAGTTGAAATAAAACCATTAAGCCGCAGAGTTGTAAAAGAGTGGCTAACTTACTTAAACTATCACTAAAAAACTAAATTTTTCTAATGATATATCAAAATAAAATAATATGACTTTGAAATCTTTTCAAGTACTTAAAATCAATTGAAAAATGTTAATCTTGACAAAAATATCAAAAGAATTGGTATTGGAGCAATCTTAAATTATATCATTTAACTTTTTCTCTATTTTTACATTGATTGTAATTCAATACAGTTTGTCTCATAATTTTGATCACAAACTTTTTCATTCATTATAATTGGTAATAAGACTGCCAAATTTCATGCTAATTGTCTAAGATTGATTTGAGCTGCCTTTTCATAACAATATAGCAATAATTAAAATTAATAAAAGTGTAACTATCTTATTTAAAAAATAATAATTTAATACAATTTTGAAATTAACTGATAACCATTTTGAATTAAAAAAAATAGCTTTATTGCCATCATCACATTATTGTATGTGTATACCAATTATACTATAATTGCAATACACAGATTAAAGTTTTTTTGTTTTGTGTATTGAATGTAAGAGTATATTTTATTGAATTCTTGATTTAACGATCTATTTTAGCATAAAATTAATAATGTTGCTTAATTTATCTGACATCTGATATGAATGGTACATCTAGAATGCATGAAAAACAAAATGTATTTGGGAACATGCATAATATTTGTTGGCCTCATTGAAAGCCACAATCACTTCCTGATACATTTGAAAATGAAACACAATTTTTTTCCCTAATGTTTTTCCTTTCTTTTCATGGCCTATGAAATCTGAGAGTGGAATAGACACCATGTATAAGTAATAAATTTTGCTTTATGATGCATTTGGGGCGATGAATGATGTAAATATTTCTTCAGTTCTCACATCAAATTTGTCGGTATGTGAATAAAAAAAATTACCCGGTGTTCTCTTTAACAAATGTGAGAATAAAAAGATACTGTTCATTATTAACTGGATATGTGTGCTTAAAGTTTTTGATTTAGAAAATCGTTATCCTACCTAAGGATTACATTTAGCCTTTCTCTATAAGATTGATATAAATGACAACTATGTTTTCTGTATGCAATGCAAAATACATAAAAATATGCATATATATTGTAGTTATATCTCAACATTAATGTCTATGTAGCTATATATCATCATTTTAATTTAATGTTTCGTGATCTTATTTAAGGAAAAAAAAATAGCTGATGTATGACTGCAATTGTTAACAGAAATATAAGAAAATGTTCATACTTCCTCCATATATATTTAACAAAAGCCAATAATGTCAGGTCATAAGTATAATTTTTCCATCAAAGTATTGCAAATGCTGGATTTTTTTAAACATGGTTTTAAATGTCTATTATTTGTTAATATTTTGTTAAACAACATATTTGTAAATACTATTTAAAATAGGGGACTTATTCCATTTAGAAACTTCTTTTATAAACTTTTTCTTAAATTTCAACTGCTACAAAACTATAACAATTTATAATAAAAAATTGTAGTTTCTCTTATTTCGTTTCGAACACTAACCATAATGTTTCAAAGAATTTACATTTTTATAAAATATTTTGCAAATATTTCAAATTTAGCACAGATAAAAATTTTATATGCAAATGCAGTCTATTAAAAATTCAATAGGCTTTTAGAATTATTTTATTCTGTATGAAACAAATAGTTTAACAGTTATTATTGGGAAGCAAAGTTCATCTAAATTCCTAATTGCCAAAGAATTTTAACCTCACATATGTGTAATGTAAATATATATTATTGCTGTTGAAACGAAGCTTTGTAATTATATTCCTATTTCTGTAATTTGATTGAGAAGTGCACAAAGACAATGAATCTTTGAAGCTGGCATGCATGCCTGTACATACCTGAATCTGCATATTTCTTGAACTTGTAATAAATTTGTTAAAACAAACATTTTAAGGTTGGTTTGCCATATCATAATTGATTTGTTTTGTTTCTTTAAAAGAGTAAATTTATTTGAATATTCTTTGTGATTTGTTTTGATTTTTCCTATGCACACCATTTTTTTCAAGATGCTGAACCTAAGGTTACTTTATTAGTAATTAACAAAAAATAATTAACTAAATTAAAAGAGAATAAAAAATTGCTTATATCTTATTAAATATTTTTACTTATTTGTCTTGATTATTGTTGTGTTTTGATTTCACTTTAACATTTCATCCACAGAATTTTTTTAACTGAATTTATTTAATACTTTTCTAGTGATTTTAAAAGTTATTGCTACTTTGATTCGGCAATCTAAAACTTGTGAAGAACTTATGGAGACAAAAAAACTATTTCTCTCAGACATGACTTTGCTGTGCAACAATAATAAAGAAAACAGAAGGTTTGTAAAGTCAGAATATACACGAATTTAAATTATTCTAATATTATGTTGTTTTGGTTTAATTAATTATTGTAATTGTTTTATGAGTTTTT
>JAPDSC010162904.1:64009-87409 GCA_026290005.1 Latrodectus geometricus
AAAATTATAGTCTTAAAAATTTTCTTAAGAAAATACTTTTAATAACATATAACTAAATAATTTTCTTGTTGCATTAAAATGTCACTGAATAAAATGCAGTTTTTATGCTTATAAAAGTTAAATATAATTATCTATTTAATAATAGTTTTATATTGATGGAAATTTACAGTTGTATACATAATGGAAATTTATTAGCTTTTCAATATTTGATACATATATTATAAAATAAAAAAGTATTTTCATAATATTTTTTATTTCATTCAGTTCTAATTATGGTTAACATTATCTTGAATTTCCAGATTCTTTTTTTGTGATGTTTCTGTGTTGTGTGTGTGTGATTTCTCATTAAAAATACCTTTATATAAATAGTTTTTTTTTTTAAATTTTAATTTATAATTATATAAAGAGAGTTGTATTTTTATTCTGTTTCTGAAACTTTATGTACATAATTGCATTTCATTACCTATTTGACCAATAAATGACTATAGAATAAACAAATGATTAATAAAGAAAAAAAATTTTTTTTCTTTTATTATCTGCTTAAGGTATATTTTAATAAATTATTAATGTTTATTTTATTTATGCTAATATCAAGAATCATTTCATAGACATACTTTGCAAGCTTTACTTTGAGTTTTAGTTTCATTTAATTTTTTTTTTTTAATTTGTAAGTGAAGTAGTTTTATTAGTTGAAGTATGTAAAATGTAATGCTCTTTATTTAATTAAAACATTTTTTGATAAAAAATTATATACCAAAATTTTTTATTTTTACCAGCTTTGGTAACATTTCTAAGAATTTTCATTTCATTTTCTCTCTCTTTTTTTTTTTTTTTTAATTTTATTTTTTTTTCCCATTTCTTACCCTTTTAAAAGCTTTTTTCCTACTTTGCTTATCCTCCTAGAATTTCCTTATACTATTCAGTATTTTTCCTTATTGCTTAAATATATTTTGTTTGAATATTTTTGGGAAAAATTTGCTTTGCAATCAGAGTTTATTGACAATTTTATAGTTAATCGAAGAACAAAATAGTTACTTCAATTTTTAGTAAATAATTTATGGTTTTTGTTCTGTTTCATAAAAAGGACTGTGCTCCAGATGTCTGTGTGGCAAGAATGGCTCATAGCTATGGCTTACATCCATCCTCAAAATGCTGAGGAACAAAAGCTATCTGATATGGTGTATTCTTTATTTCGAATGCTTCTTCATCATGCTATAAAATATGAGTATGGTGGTTGGCGAGTGTGGGTTGATACTTTAGCTATTGTTCATTCGAAAGTAATTATTTTTCATTTTATATTTAAAATTTGTAATAAATAAATTTTAGTTTTGATGAATGCTCATATTTTATGTTCAATCTCTTGAAGGTATCTTTTGAAGAATTCAAACTTCAGTTTTCTCAAATGTATGAACAGTATGAACAACGCCGTTCTGATCACTTAACGGACCCTGCTCTTCGAAAACAAAAGCCCATAAGCACAATCTCAGGATTAGATAATAATAATCATCGTGCCTTAAATGTTGTTAGTCCACCCAGACCTGATATTGTACAGAAAGAGCAAAGCGATTCAAATTCAACATCTGAAAATGTTAAGGGAGTAAGTCAGACTTCTTTATCTTATGAAATTCCAGATAAAGGCGATGGAAGTATGGAAGTATCTGAAGCGAAAGATGGTTCACTTTTAACATCTGCTGATATAGATAATTCCAGAGAAAAATCAATTTCCGTGCAAGTACCCGACTCTTATGACATGAGTAACAAGACTAATTATAACAGCAGTCTTTGTGAAGCACTTCTGACTACTGATGATCATCGGCCTGTTCCTGTTACTTCAGATGACAGTGAAATTGCACATTCATTGCCACTGCAATCTTGTGAAAATGAAGTTGTTGATAATGTAAATGTCGAAGAAGAATCACATGTCATTGAAGAAGATGCTGCAAATGATATGCAAGAAATTGAATCACAATCTCCCATTAGTGCCAAAACTGAAACTGAGTGTGCTAACTCCCCAGGAGATTCTGGTTTTATATCCATTGGTGAAACCGATGATTCAAAGAACAAAACTATAGCTGATGATGATGTGACTTGTGAAAATGAACTTGCTCTCGATGATGAAAGTGTTGCTACTGGAAAATCTCCCGATGAATTACCACAGGAAGATTTAAACGATGATCAAATGATTAAATCTTTTGAGGAAGGTATGCCATCTGAAGAAGCTGTATTTTCTGATGAGATACAATGTGATAAAAATTTATCCCCTGAATGTAAATTTTCACAAGTTAGCAGTGATCTTGAAAGTATGTCTGAATATATTCCACAAGATAATATTGAAATTATTGGTTCTAACAATTCACAAACAGTGTATGATAATACATCTTTAGTGGAACATGTCAATATTGATGACAAAGCGATTGGTACAGCTGACACTTCATCACATTATGACGATGCTGTAAATAGTGTTGTTGAAAATGATGTAGCTACTAAAGAAACTTCAAATAACATTGTAGAAAATCAAATTTCAGAGATTGCAGGCACATTCAGTACTGATAATGAAAATATCACTTTATCTCTTGATGATTTTGCTGGAAGCATAGAACTGCAGTCTGTAACTAATAAAGAATCAGCTGGTGATGGCATAATAGTAAAATCTTCTAACGAAAATATAAATGATCTCCCTTGTATAATAGAAGCAGAAAAGGAGAATTCACAAGATATAGCAAAAACTGATATTGAAACACAATTGAATTTGCTCAAAGAGGAAATAACTGATGTTTCAATTTCTGAAAGCACAGAAAATCCCGTAACTCCTGAGTCTGAACATACGTTAGAAACTAATATTACGTCTTTTCCCGAACAAAAAATTCAAGATACTGTGTTAGTATATAGTGAAGGAAATGGCATGTGTAAAGATTATGGAATTGAAACAATAAAATCATCAGTTAAAGAAGCAACTGCACATGAATCAATATTAGATTCTCAAATTGATGATTCTAAATGCAGCGTAGATATCAGTACTGCACCAACTGACTCCTCTGAAAAAGATACTGTTGTTACCACTGTGATGTCTAAAGATGCGTCCTCTGTCGACGAAATATCTCAAACTGAAATACCAGATTCAACATGTAATGTTTCAGAAGAAAATTCTAAAGACTCAATTGAATTTAAGAAAAGGGAAGATGAAGAAGAAAAACCTGCTGGAATCAGTACTATAGAAGGTCATCTTGAAAGAGAACGAAGACTCATGGCTGAAGTGGGTGGAGAGAGGTCAGATGATCAACATTTAACCCAAATTTCATCTGAAAAATCTGTTGCTGATGCTTTGATTGGAGACAATAAAAATGATAGTGCATCAAAAACTTGCATTTCTGCTTCTGTAGTTTCTACTAGTCAAAATACAGGCGTTCCTTCGGAAACAGATGTAGCACCAGCCAGACGGGGTAGAAGTATATCAGTTCCTCGTAAGCAGAACCCTCCCCCTGTTCAGAGGCCAAAAGCAATGTCATTTAATCAAAAGACATCCAACGGTAATGGCCGACAGATGTTCAATTCTGGTCCGACTAGGCCACCTTTCAGAATACCAGAGTTCAGGTGGTCTCCTATTCATCAGCGATTATTATCTGATTTGTTATTTTCCTTAGAAACAGATATTCAAGTATGGAGAAGGTAAGCCCCTTCATGGTTCTTGTTTTTCTTTAAAAATTACCGAATTCCATAAAAATTTAAAATGTCATCAATTTGGTTTTAGTATTTTTAATATTTTTTAATAATAAAACTTCAAATTCAATTTCCTGTGTTGTAGAAAGCTTAGAAATTTTAACTCAATACTGAAAAGTAAGAAATAATAAAAAAATATCAGTAATTAATTGAAAGATAAACTAAACTCATTGGAACGTCAGCCTGTAAGTGAGCCTAGGCTTTACAATGCCTGCAACTTTTTTCCTTACAGAGGGCCCTGGGCTGGAAAGCATGTACCCTGATTAGGTGATCAGCCTAAAACAAAATCTCCAGAGTTTAGTTCCCAAGCATGCTCGGTACTCAGTTTTATTAATTCACTAAAGAGGGAAATGCTGGGTTGACCTTGCACGACCTAAAAATTTGAACCTCTGATCTGTGCCGTGGAAGAGCAAAGCCCTACCACTACACCTCTGGGCTTCAAAAAATATAAACTAATCCATTAAAATATGCTGTTAAGTACAAATAAAATTATGGAACACATTCATAATGAGTATAAAAATTTATATAAACTAGGCTGCAAATTTTGACACAAAACTTAATAATTGAGGCTTTCAATTGCTTTGCCATATTATTTTATGTGTTTATGACATATTAAATGTTTAAATTAGGGTGAAAACATCTGCATTATTTAAATGAAATGTAATTTCAAGTCTAATGAAATGTAATTTCAAATCTAATAATATGGAAATCATAAAAAGCAAAAAATATGTAGTTACTTTTTAAACTAAGACTTATTATTGTGTACAAAATACTTTATATTAGTCAAATTTAATTAAATATATTTGTCTATAGTTTAAAAGTAATTTTTATTTAATTTTTGTATTGATACATTTGCATTTGTAAAAGTAAAAGTAAACCATATAATATTGTAATTTCTTATTTATATTTCTGGAATGAATATAAACACCACTTTTTTCTGATTTTTATTAAAAAATATTTTAATCATTTTCTAACATGCAGATTGTCATTTAATTTATAATTTCTTATTCATACTTAGAAAGGTTTTTTTATTGGTGTTTCACTAAAAACAATAAGTTTAATATTTGTCACGAGAAATCAGTAGCCTCTTTAAATGAAGGTGAACTTTTTCATATCCTATATAAGCATATAATATATCTAATTTAAATTTTTTAGTTGTGATTAATTTCAAAGTCGTATTGGTATTGTACAGGTTGATAACTATTGATCAACTTGTTTGGTGTGGCCATACACCATTTTTGAATGAATTGTTGAGTATTTCAAACAAGTAGTGAAATTGTACTTAATGTCAGCTTATTAAAAACTTTCTCTCTAATTTCTTGATGATTTGGTTTGTAATTATAAGATGAATACTATATACATGTAAAGAGGATTAAGGAAAAATCACAATGATTCTTTTGTTTTCTTCATTCAGTTCATTTATTTTTTAAATAGACACTCCTTACAATTGATTTAAAATGTCCAATTTTTTTTAAAATCTTATTTCTTTCATTTTTAATTTGTATGAATTCTAACAATGATGATTATTTAATAATTGATTTAGTTAAATGAAGATTAATTAAAAATTAAGTTTCAGCAAGTTTTATAAGCATCAAAAATAATATTTCAAGAGTTCATAAATTTATATTAATTTGGAAATGAAACGAGTTCATTGTTCCCAGTGTTTTCTTATATGCTTTTATTGAATGCTGGTTCATTTGTTCTCATTCTTACCTGTGAAAATAATTTGCTAATCATATGCATGAAAAGCTTAATAATTTTTTTGACTATCATTTCTAATTCTAGCAATGAAAAATGTTTTTGTGATGAAACTTATTCTTTTGAAATCGATATTAAAAACAACTATTTTTCTTGTGCATCTAAAAGATGCTCCATTGATCATTCGTCATTAATAGTTTAAATAATTTTGCATTTACACATCAATTACATATAAATTATTTAATCTATTTTATCTCAGTTTCTTTGTGGTTGTTTCTGTTATTTTCTTGGTGATGCAATTTAAAGTCAGTATGCAAACATGCATTGAAAATAATGAACTATTTTTAAGTTGTTGAGAAATTCAGAGTTCCAAAGAATTAATAATTTATAAAAAAGAATTATTTCTTGCTTTGGCTGTGTCTTCTAAATTTTAAAATACATAATATTTTATTCTTAAAATTAGAATTTAAATTTAATTTTAAAAGTAAAGTATTTATATATTAAATAGTTAGTAATTTTATGTTATTTCTTAAACCAAAGTGTTTTTTTACTGAATAATTTGTTTTATTGAAAAGTAAAAATTATTATATCTTGAAAACTAATTAATATTTTAAAGTTGAATATTTTATTCCAAATGATAATCATAAAGGAAGTAGGACTTTTACAAGAAGAAAATAAAATTAATTTCTTTTGTTATTTTGAAGAATGGCTTCTCTCTTTAACACTCCGTCGTGCGCGCGTGATCTCTCAGATGCATGACTCATAAAATCTTTGGTTTTCTACCGAAAATAGGAATTCATGACCTTGACCTTCAGAGTATCTGCCCTTCCGGTCCCCTACTACTCAGGAATGCAGTTGGCCTTGAGTTTGAAGGAAAAAAGATTACATTTTCTGGAGTTTATTTGATACTCTGCATTCGTCAGATGCACGCGCCTGACTACGGTTGTTCTTACGATGAGTTCGAAGCGATACTTAGATTTGAATAATCTGCAAGATTTAGAAATCGCACAGAAATTTTATTTAGTGATGGAGAAGAAGAATTAAATGAAGAAGACTTAGACGAAACTGAGGATGAAGAAGATATTTTAGAAAAGTGTGAGCTTCTTTCAGACACTGAAAGTGATTGTAGTGTTTCAGAAACTGAAGATGATTTTGATTCTGAAGGTGATAATTTTATCAGTAAAGATAAAGCAACAAGACGGGCAAAATCAATAGGTCGTAAAAATGTTAAACGAAGGGCACATAATATTATAACTAAATTACCTGGCGTAATAGGTCCTGCAAAAAATCTAAGAACTATATACGATTCATGGAACTGTTTTTTTACTGATGAAATACTCGACATAATTGCCATTAATACGAATAAGTTTATTTGTTCAGTTAGAGGTAACTTTAGTCGAGAAAGAGACGCGCGAGACACAGATAGAATTGAAATTAAAGCTTTCATTGGTCTGCTATATTTAGCAGGTCTATTACGAAGTAATAGACAAATTTTAGAAGAATTGTGGTCCACAGAAGGAATGGGAGTAGAAATGTTTAGGACAGTAATGTCCATAAAGCGCTTCAAATTTTTGCTTCGATGCTGCAGCTTTGATGACAAAGAAACAAGAGATGAGAGGAAGAAATTAGACAAACTAGCCCCAGTAAGGGAGATTTTTTAAACATTTGTCGAAAACTGCAAAAGGAATTATTGCATGGGGCAAAACGTAACTATTGACGAAAAGTTAGAAGGCTTTAGAGGAAAGTGCCTTTTCCGTCAGTATATACCGATAAAGCCCTGTAAATATGGAATAAAAATATTTGCCATGGTTGACGCATGAAATAAAGTGTTATATACGTCAAATTTAGAAATATATGCCGGAAAACAACCAGTAGGTCCATATATAGTAAGCAATGCAGCTTCAGATGTTGTTCTTAGGATAGTAAGACCAATTTTCAACAGTGGGAGAAACATTACAGCTGATAATTGGTTCACATCGATTGACCTAATAAAAAAATTGAAAGAGAAGAAACTTTCATACGTAGGTACTCTAAGAAAAAATAAGAAAGAAATACCTCCTTTGTAAAAACAAAAGGGTGAGAAAATCATTCAAGTCTCTTTGGCTTTTCTGAAACTTGCACTTTGGTGTCTTACATCTCAAAGAATAAAAAAAATGTTCTTGCATCGAATATGCAAACGGATGACTCCATTGATTGTGAACCGGGAGACGAAAGAAAACCCGAATAATTACTTTTTATAACGACACGAAGTTTGGAGTGGATGCTCTTGATAAAATGTGTGGGACATATAATTGTGCCCGTAACACTAGAAGATGGCCAATGGTCATATTTTATTCAATGCTGAATATTTCAGCAATAAATGGACAAGTGGTTTTTTTAGGCAATCAAAATTTAGTAAAAAACAGAAGAGAGTATTTAAGGGAATTAGTGAAACAGCTAACAAATGAAGAAGTCACTAGACGCCTCACAAAAACTAATTTATCAAGAGATTTACAGAGGAAGCTGGAAAATTACAAACCGTCTCCAGAACATAGAAATGCAGTAAAATCTTCTGACGTTCCAAATAAGAGAAAGCGGTGTTCTACATGCTACGGAATCAAGAAAAGCAGAATGACGCAATATTCTTGCACAAAATGTAACGAATATTTTTGTTTGGAACATGCCATTATGATGTGTAAAAAATGCTCTGAAGAGCAGCCTCAATTAGATTATGATTCTGAAGAATAAATAAATGTATATTTAATTTTTTTACAAAATTTTCTGTTGTTATTTTCTGTACTTGTATGTTTTTTGTTTTGTAATTGTATTATTTTGTATTCCCTAAACTCTGTAATTTGCATTTCATTAAAAATATAAAAATAAATAAAAAAAATAAAAAAAAGGAAGAAAAGTTTCAGAAAGATTCTAGAACTAAAAAGAAAAAGAAAAAACACTGTTAAAATCATGTAAAACATTTTTGTATTGCTAAAATGCTATATGCATCTCTCAGATGCAACGCACCCGACGGAGGGAAATTCCAGGCGCGCCCGATGGAGTGTTAATGGAATTTCAAATATTTTAATAAATAAAATGCCATGGCATGAAACCATGCACTAAAGACAATTTCTCTATTAAAAATTTTCATTGTGAAATAAATTTTAAATATATTAATGTTATATACAATTTATTTTCTTATGAATTTTTGAAGCTTCATTAAAAATTTTTTACAATTAAAGCAAAAATAACTAAGAAAATTTTATTAGTTTTGTAAAGAAAAAATGAGTTTGTTATTGTTTCAAAACTTATTTTTTAAAGGTAAGATGATTGACACTTGTTGATAATCTCTTATAAATGCAATCAAAGATTTTAAGTGATTATTCCACCACAGAACTTAATTTCATTAATGATAAAGATGGTAATAATAATTAGAGGAGATATTTTATGTAAAATATTCTCTCAGTGGAATATAGAAATTAATTTCATTAATATTTTAATTTTCAAGAATGTTAACAATTAAAAAAAGCAAGAATATTCATTTTTGCAATTGTTGAAGATCTGTAAAAATGTTAAACAAACACACCAAAAAGCTCTAAACAAGTTTATTCCTTATTTATTCATTATTTATTTCTAATTTAATTTTGAAGAAAAGTCATTCCTCCCCCCCCCCATTTTTTTAAAGTTTTATGAACTTCTTTTTTAATTTGTTAGAAACTACAGATTATATACATAATGATGTCATACCAAGGTCCCATATATTTGCTTAGAATAAAATATTAAAAAATTATTTTTTGCATGTAATTATATACAAATAATTTTATATTGTATGCATTTAAAAATTTTTTTAAAAATATTACAATGCTAAAGTGAAATAGTAGTTATACACATAGTTTTTCACTAATTTTACAAGTATTATTAAATACCACTCAAATTATAGAGTTTGACGTGTAATAATAACACACACACATTTTTAAAATTATATATATATATATATATATATATATATATATATATATATATATATTTAGAAATACTTTAAATTTTTTTCTCTATTTACATTTACCTACACTTTTTCTGAAAACTATGAAATCTAATTTTGAATCTGATATAATAGAGATAAGAAAAAATTAATGATTCAGGAGATATTTTTAAGCAGCAAACTCACAAATTAAACAATAAACATATTGACTTGTTCATAAAGGGACACCTCTTCTGCAAATAAATCTTCATGTATTCTGATTTGGTCATGGGAAAGGCAGATATACATCTCATCACGAATTACAGGCCTTTGCACCCTTGACTGATACATAGGGGTCAAAGAACTTCCTTTTCAGTGAAAGCAAAAATTAATATTGTCATCACAAAGCCAAAAAATGGCCAAAATTTGATTTCTGTCTCAAAAGTTAAATTCTTAATATATAAAAAATTTAATTTGAAAACTGACATTGTGTGAAAAAATTCAAAAATTTGTTATTTCTGTTTTAATTGTCTGAAATTTGTTATTTTGTATCCAGAAATTGTTGGTTAATATTTTATTATTAATATAAAAATATTTTTATTAAATGCTTATCTTTTTTAGAAATTTGTATTTTTATTTAGTAATTCTATTATACTTGAAAACTTTTTATTAAATAAATATAAATACAAGAAAATAGTGAACAACAATTTTGAATTTATAAATTAAAAAAGTTTTCTTTTTCTTTTTAGCCATACAACCAAAACTGTGATAGATTTTGTAAACAGTGGGGAGAATGCAATATTCGTCATTAATACTGTTCATTTAATATCTCAAGTTGCGGATAATATAATCATTGCATGTGGTGGTCTTTTGCCTTTATTAGCTTCTGCAACATCACCAAATGTAAGTGAGTTAAAGGAAGATATTGTCTAATTTAAACAAAGAGTATTGCCTTTTTTTTGTAAATCTAAATTGCCTGGCCAATTGCATTTGTTTAAATTATGTTTTTAGAATTCAACTTATTTATACTATTTTTAGCATGAGCTTGATGTCATTGAACCAACTCAAGGAATGTCGATTGAAGTTGCTGTAGCTTTTCTGCAGCGTCTTGTAAATATGACAGATGTTTTAGTCTTTGCATCATCTTTAAGTTTTAGTGAATTGGAAGCTGAAAAGAATATGTCTAGTGGGGGAATATTGAGACAGTGTTTGAGACTAGGTAATATATTGTATTTGTACGTAAGTTTTTAAAGTTAATTTTGTAAATTATTAATATGTTTTGATATTTCAAATGAATAGTGTGCACCTCTGCTGTACGCAACTGCTTGGAATGCAGGGAAAGAAGCCTCCCTCAAACCCCTGTGCTACCTCATCCCAGTACCAACATGTCAAGAGATGGATTGCGGCCCTCTCCGATTCAAGCTTTGATTGGTGGGGTTCAGCCATCAGCCAAGGTTGATTTTGTATGAAATAATTCTGCTTTTCTATGTTGTGTTTAGTTAAGCATGCATGCTCTAAATTTTAATTTTTAAATGAATATTTTCTTCATTATGTAAGTTGGATTCCTTTTGTAATGCTTTTTATACTTATTTTATGTGTGCTTGATTGCTTATCTTATTTGATTCAATTTTAAAGGTATGACTTACCAGGCAGTTAACAGAACAGTTAGTGCTCAAGCTTTCAGCTCAAAAAATCGTAAATTCAAATCCTATCTTTTTTTTTTTTTTATTTTTTTTTATTTTTTAAATTATACCTTTCAACATCTTTTCAGACAAAAAGTGTCCACTATAATTCAGAAATAGAACTTTCTTGAAAGGGGGAAGAACTCTTCTTGAGAGTGAACATAAAAAAGGGAGGTATAACTGAAATGGGGTTCCCCAGCTATTTCATAGTATCACAATTGGGGCAGGGAGGAGAATTGATCAGACCAACAGATGAGCTTGCAGATAATCAAGCCCTGTGGTAATTCTAAAACACACCATTCTCCATCCTAGGGACAAAAGAAATTTGAACACATGTTTGATGTCAAGCAAGCAGGCCCAAGATTTACCATAAGCTAACCCTGTAAGAGTATACATTCTTTTTTGTTGAATTTTGTTCTTTAGGAGTTCTTAAGAATCTGGAGACAAACATTGAAGCTTCTTTCGCCATTTGTTGGTTTGTTCATTGTTTGTTTGTTTGTTTGGTTGTGTTTTGTGGCGCAAGGTCCAAAAAGGACATGCTGCGCCAGGTTTGTTCATTGATATGTGTGTTACAATGGAAGGAGATGCACTAAAAGACCTCTCTTTCATTATTTGAGGAACGTGTCAGTAATTTGCTTGCCACATCTAAGCCATCAATGTTTGCAGTGGTTCAGAATCTGCTTTAAAGTATAGGTCCTAGACTAATAAGCTCTCATGTGCAGAAAATGACTATTGAGTGAGAAAGCAAAAACATGATTTGTTGAAATTATATATAAAATTAATATCTCAGTTAAAGTTTGCATATCTTCTTTTCTGAGAATTGATTTGAAAAAAATTTGAAAATTTATTTGAAGTCCTAAAGAAAATGTCAGCATTTTACCTTTTGTAAGGAAAATTCAAGCTTTACTTGCAAATTGTTTGAATTATCAATAATTTGACCATGCTTTAAAATCATTTGCTTTTAAATGTTGGTTAAACTTCTAATATCTACTGAAACCAAAATTTTAAAATATCTAATGAAATGGAAATAAATGTTTTATAGTTTTATAGCTTGACACTTTTACTTTTTTTAAGTTTAAAACATTAAATTGATTGAAAATAATTATTAGTTTAAATGTTTTTTGCAGTTTTTTTTAAATGTATCAGGGATGCTTTTTTAATATTTTTTTTGTAATTTTTGAAGAAAGAAATAGGAAGTGCAAAATTTTATCTCTAAAACCACATTTTTATAGAAAGCTAATTTTGGAAATTTAGTTTGTCTCAAATGTATATGAGACAAATTGTTAGTTGAACTACAAGCATACTGACTTCAATTCAACAGTTTGTGATATCAGTTCTTATTACAAAAATGAATGTTTGTAGTGTTTCAGAATACATTTTAAAGGGAAGATACTTGCCAACTTAGCCCTCATTTGTAAAGAAGGAAGGTAAGTGAACAAGACAAAAGAGCAGTGTTTATGATATAATTTTCTATTTATCAGGATCACATCTGAAATCAAGATGCAAGGCTTTTTGTTTCACTGAAATTAGCAATAAACAAACATAATATTTTTGCTGGCTGTTATTTTCTGCATGCGTAAATTTTTTTTAACCTCAGATTTTTTTTTTTTTTATCTCTGCAATTATTAATAGAATTTTTTGACATTTTGTTTGAAAAATACTCTAAATAATAAGTTTCTACAAAGCTTTAAATTAAAATAGAAAAAGCTCTTGTATTGTTATCATCTCATTCAATACTGAATCTCAATGAGAGTAGATAAGAAAAAGTCAGACATTAATGACAATATATAATTTTAAGACTTGTTATGATATAAGTGATAAAAAATAACATTTCCATTGTTACTATAATTTCAAACCAGTAAAAATCAGTTTATCAGTGAGGTAAAGCATTTGTTGTATTTTTGTAAATTCATTATTATCAATTATTATTGATTTAATTCCAATGAATTTTGCAATTTCTGTTTATAGAGGTTATTTTTCTCTTATCTCTACTTTTATTTTTAATGTTTTGTAGAATATTGTTGAGAACCTTGGTGGACAAAGCAGTCCAATAAGAGATCCTGAAAAACTTCTTCAAGACATGGATGTCAACCGTCTACGTGCTGTGATATACAGAGATGTGGTAAGCATCTTATTTTAATAGATGATATATGTACTTATTAATCTTTGGAAGAAAACTAAGAATTTTCAAACCAATAAAACTGAGTAATTTGCTGTGGAGATAAAAACAAAAAACAAATTTGATTCTTTGATCATTTGATTTATTAAATCTTATCATTCAGCATTGTTTGATTTTATTGAAAGAGTTCATGAAAATATAATTTTGAGGAGAATTATAAATTAGCGGCCTTTGAATTATAGACTCGGTCATCTTTTTCTTGAAAGTCAATTGAATGATGCATTCAAGTTTTTTTGAACTGGCTTAAAAAAAATAAGAAATTGGAAAATCTAAACCCCAGAAGAAGAAAGTTTAAAGTGCCATTTGTCATCCAAAATTCTCAGGTGGCTGTAAACAATAGCATTACAAAGGAAGTATCATGTGCCAATAATAAACTCATTTTCCTAGCAAATTTTAAAATATCTATAGTAAAAGGGATTTATTCTAGGAATGTCTACAAGTTTTTTTTATATCATTTATTATGTTAAATCAATTATTCAATGATTATACAAAATATCTCCCAGTTTCTAATAAGTTCTTAAAGAAAGTAGAATGAAAGTAACATTTTTAAATGGTTTTGTATATATTTAAGTGAATTAACTAAGTTTATAATTGTAACTTTGTAATCATTTGTATTTTTGTAAAATAAGGCAAATTTTCAAATCTTAATTGAATAAAAGTCTTCTATTGTCCAATTATGATTTTTATTATTTTAAGTAATTATAATGATTTTCATTATCGGATAAAAAGTTATTTTAGAAGTCATTTGATATTTAAAAAGAGTGCTTGTTGCAGTTTAATGATAGGGTTTTTTTTTTTTTTTTTAAAAAAATTAATATTTAAAAGTTTTAGAGAATTTTTTCTATGTTAAAGTTTATTTATTTGTTCATTTTAAAAATGTCTATTATATCTCAAGTAACAATTTCATATTAATTTTATTGATCAAATATATGCTAGCAATTTCGTTAAAATTTATTGTAAAATTTACTGCCTTTTTTTTTAATTCCAAAGTTTGGTATCTTTTAATGTGATTATTTTATTTTTTTATTTAATTTAATTTTTTTATTTCTATCAATAACTAACAACAGCTTTTGCTGATTTTTTTCATTGTTGATGACCTGCAAATATGTTTTTTTTATTCAGTTCTTGATGTAACAATTTTAACTGCTGTGCTGTGTTTAATTCCACTATGATGGACAGTTCAATTCAATAAACTTAGAATTTTAAAATAAAAACTAATTATTAAAGAAATATAATCTATGACTTCATAACACATAAATAATTAAGTATTTTTAGCATATAATATTATGTTAATAACCAACTATATTATTATTCTATTAATAGGTGCTTATAATTATTATATTTTAGTGAAGGCATACCTTTTCAATATATAACCAAAATCATATTGATTGAAGTATAACTGTATTTAATTAGATGATATGTATTGTTTAAAAATCTTAAACTGTGCTTAACAGCTGAAATTTAACTATTTCTTAAATCTGAGATTTATATTTATTTTATTCTTCAGTTATTTAGTTTTAATATTTTGCATGTTTTTAATAATTTTTAAATCATGACTAAAAATCAATATTTGAGGCGTATGCAGTTTCATTATATATCCATGCATTTTTTACCAATACTTTCATGATAAGATATATAAATTCCAATTTTTTAAACTGAAAGTAATCTTTTTTTTCTTGAATATGAAGAAAGTAAATTTGTTTTTATTTATCCAACTATGTTTTTATTTTCGCCATTATGGTTTATTTTCATTTTTGTGTATTTATATTCTGGGCTTTGAATTGTTGGCTATTAATTTAAATAAAATATACATGCAACATTATTCAAACCAAATTACAGATTTCTAAATATTTATGAAAATTATCTGAAAACTTAGGATTTTTCAAAAAATTAATAGTTGTGGGAATATAAATTAAACAATGAAATAGACTTCAGAATTTAATCCTTTGCAGTGAGAATGTTTATGTTCAATCTGTATTATAATTTGTTCCACGGCTCATTTCTAATTTTCACATAAAGTAATTATATTTTGATTTAAATTAGATATGAAGAAAATGATGAATCAATTATTTTGATATTTATTCTCACAACAATGAGTCATTTATATATATATATATGTATAAAAAAGTCATATGATTAAAAGTTAGTAATGGTGTGAAGATTAATACTGAACATTATTAAAGAATTAAAATTTAAATCTAAACAAAATTAAAGAATTAAATATTGTTAAATTGTTTAGGTCAAAAATTTTTATTTTAATTACAATTTTTTCCCCCCTCCAAAGAAAATAAATTGTATTGATTTTTTTATATAATATATTAAAAAAAAAATTTTTTTTAAAAACTTTATTCTTGTAACATTTAAGATTTTACTTATATTAAATGCCATTTAGCAGTTTCTATAAAAATTTAAATCACACTAATTTCTTTTCCTAAATTTATTAATAATTATATAAATTAAAGCAATGCTTTCTTTGTGTTAAATACATTCCCTTTCTTTATAGTGTAGTGTGAAATTTCGTAAATTATTTAATTTTTTTTCTTCAAGTATTCATTATGTTACAAAACTTTTTTATCTATTTCAGGATGAGACAAAACAAGCACAGTTTTTAGCACTGGCTGTTGTATATTTCATTTCTGTTCTAATGGTCTCAAAGTATCGTGATATTTTGGAGCCTCCACTTCCACCCTCCTCCTTTACCTCTCGACCACCTGTCATCTCGGAAATGCATCACTATCCCACTTCTTCCTCTGCTGCATCAGCTGCTCAAACTAGTAGGTTTCAATATTAAAATGTAATATGCTTTACTAATTGCTTCACTTTAAATGTCAGCAGTCATAAAATAAACTTTGTTTTTCTCTTTTCGATTATAAATGAAAAGTTATTATACAGAAGGTTTCTAAATTGTTTTTATACAAATTAAGAACATTGATGGTACCAATCCAAACAAGCAATAATTAGTGTCAGTGTTGATTGGCGACTTGAAGAAATCAATTTGTTAGCCATCTCAAACAGAAATACAGGTTTTTTGGGAAGTGTTTGAATACTAGAAATGGAATAGCAAGACTATATTTGAAGAAGCGTCTTTCACAAGTATGCAAGCTGTGGTATTATGGGTATTTCTCAGCTAATGGTGTTACATATTGTATAGAAGGAGTGCTTGCACCCCTACCAACTGTAAAAGTTCAACAGATGATTATTCCTGCCTGTCAGACATTCTACAGTGGATGATGGGGGCATGAGGGTCCTCTGCATTAGTATTTAGTGATACAACAATATTTATCAGAGAAGGCTATTCAACATGAGCAGTTAATATGTTTGGTAACAATCCCAACTGCATGTCCAACTGTAAACACCAGCAGTTTTCCATGAATGTCTAGGTAAGTATCCTTAATGATTACTGAGCAGGGCCTTATACCAGTCCAGACCATTTGACTGGTGCAACACACTATAACTTATTGGAATAAGTACTCTTAATTTATTGTAGGTTGCTCTACCCATTCAGATAGACATCAGATAGAGTCTGCATATTTTTCTGTCATGCTCCATAATTTCTTAAATGCTACATATCCCACAAAAGGGATCAGACATGATAGGCTTGTCCACTCCCTCAGTGTACCTCAATTCATTAAATATTTTTTTCTGAGAGCACATGAAATTTTTAGTGTCCGAGACATCTGACAAATCAGCTGAAGATTAAAAGAACCTCTGTTTCTGCAGAGAAAGTTTATAATACACCCAGAATCTTTAAGAGGGTCATCAATAGTTTTTTCACTTGCATCAAGTGTAGAACGACAATCATGTTCAATATTTTACAAACTTACTCTGTGAGTTTCTCACTAAACAATAAATCTGTGCAACTTTTAACATCATTCATTCACTTTCCTGATTCTTTTACAAATTGTTTTTGCTTGGATTTTAAGTTCCTTTTTCTATCTTAGATTGGAATGCAACCTTTTGTTCCTATGCGATTATTGCTTGTCTGGATGGGTGTTAATTCCCTTCTTAATTTAAATAATTTAGAAATACCTTGTATATATGTTAATGTACATATTGATATTAAAAATTTCCACTTTTATTTCTTGATTAGATAAATAGATTCTTCATTGGATAATAATAATTTATGATTAAAAAATCACCATAGTGCAGTGTCTTTTTTTCTCCAGTAGATAAAAAATGCTGTTTCAAAAATTGTAAATTAGGGTAATTCATGATCATTGAATATGCAGTAAAAATCATTAATACATTAAAAAAGTAAATAAAATGTCATTATTTTTTTAATAATTGTAGGTTAATATATCAAATTTGTCATTTTGTGTTGTAAGGAGTTGGAAGTTAATAAAAAATTGTTTAAAAGCAATTTTTGAAATATCTTGCAGCTTTCATCCTGTGATGACCTGTTTACTTAAAGTGTCATTCTCATTTAAATCCTGACTTAATTGGAGATTTGTCAGTTTCATTGAAAGTAATTGGGCATGTTAAATAGGTTGCAGATACACAATACAACTGAAATAATAATATCTGGGCGTGGCAGGTTTTATTATTTCAGCATTAAGACTCTATTGATTGGTGACTTTCTAAATTGTGAGGATCCTCACCCAATTGCTAGAGTCCAAATCTGGGTTTGGTATAGTAAAGTATACCTGTGCAACAACATCTTGTAATTTGTTTACAAAAGATACATTTGTTTTGTAAATATTGTGATTTAATAATAGCTTTCAAAATCTTGTTTTTTTCAGGTGGTTTTGATTGTATGAAATCATATATGTTAGAAAAGTTTCTCAAATTTAATTTTTAAGGATATTTACTCACTGGAAAGTTATGTGAATTGTAGTTTGATATTTTCATTACTAAAGTGTAAATGTTCATTTTTAATTTCCATGTGGAATTTTGCTTTAAATTTATTATAATCTCTTTAAAATTGCCATTAATTTTTTCTTCTAATTTCTGTTGCTTGTGTATTAAAATATTCAAGTCATTAAAAGACTGCTTAAGCCTAAATTTAAAAATATTTCATCTTAAAAGGTTTTTAAATTTGTTTCGACAGTATTGAAAACATTTGTATCATATCTAAACAAATGTTTTAAAAGATAAATGTCATTTATTTTGAAATTATTGGTTATTAAATACTGATTAGATACTGATTTGATGGGTACTATTCATGATTATAAGTCACGAATAGTTTGTTTAAATGTGTAATTAAGTGATTTCCACACTTTATAAATACTTTTAATTAGAAATTACATATAATATTTTTAATTAAAATTATCTTTAAAATTTAAAGGTGAGGTGAAATTTCTTTACTCTTAAGATATTCATTTTTTTACTTAAGTTTTAACATGAATAATAACTTTTAACAAAAAATTTAATTTTTTTTGTTTAGCTTTTTTTTGTCATTATATTGAAACATTTTTTTTAAAATTAAATTCTTTTAGAAATAGTGGAACCATTCTGATTTTGTAGCTGAGCATTTTAATAGTCGTTGGAATGAAGTTTTCATCATTCTGCTGCTTTAATCTGTAAAAATATTTTTGGGAACATAAATGTTAAATGTATAAAATATACTTTTTTATATTATTATGATGTAAAATTGATCAAAAACATTTAGAAATGTAGGCCTGCTACAGTGTTCATAAGGAATTCATAAGAAAATTCTGTTCATGGAACTCAATGGATAATCAAACAATGTTTATCCAGATGTAAAAGGATATAATTGAATTATACATTTACATCTGGATCTACTGTGTACTGTCAAGTGTTTGATAAACTTATTTTAAAAACCTGACTATACTTGAATTTGTACTAAGTGGTGTTTTTTTCCCCCAAGAATTTCAAAGTATACCAAGTTCCTTTGATTAAACTTAAAATAAGAAGCACTTAATTTAAACCCTAAGTTTACATAAAATGACAATTTTTTTATATTGATTACACTGCGCATAATTTTTAAGAACAGTGTGGTCAAGTTAAATAGAGATTGCCTGATTATTGTGAACATTATTTCTTACATATAAATACTTATACTAGATTATTTTTAAATAAAATCAGATAAATTTATTTGAAGGTTAAAATAATTTGAATTAGATCAATTTTCAGCCTTATTTGCAGATAAAGTTAACAGCATGAGACACATTGAAAACTTAGATCATGACCAGGTTTATCAGAGAGTACCAAGAGTTAGGAGCCACTATGTAGGCATGCAAATCTTCCTGAGATATCTTTTGCATCAACTCTATTTAAACAAGATCCTCACTATTTTCAGACATTCTCCTCATCCACTAATTTTGTTTTGTGAAGATTAGAAGTGTTGGAATGACCTCATTCAAAAACATATATTTTGATCCAGATCTCTCATTTCGAGTAGAAGGTCTAATGTACATATATTTGAAACCATATGGACATACAGTGCCATCTTGTGGCAGAAATTATAGTTTTTAAAATGTTCCAGGATACTGGCACAACAGTCAGGGCTGAACGGGTAAACGCACTGGCATGTTGGCTGTGAAGTGAGTGTGTTTGTTGCTGGCACGTAGACGTGACAGTCGGCGCAAAGGGGTTAAACCATCTTTACATGCTATTAAGTTTAGTTCTTTAATTAAGTGTATTTAATAAAATATCTAATCCAGACACATGCTATGAACTATTAATGATCTTTGATTTCTTTAGTTGCTGATTCAGAAGCCAGAAACAATGGACAAATAACTGAATCTGCCAATGTTTGCAATGAGGATGGAGAGGATGAAGTCATCATTGTGGAAGATACAGATTCAAGTATACTAGCTCACTTGCATTCTTCTGGTGCTGCTGCGGCTGTTTCTACAGTAAATACTTATAAAATCTATTTAGTTTTGAATTTTCTGAATATATCGACTTACATTTATTGTGTTGTTCCGCTACCCCAGATCCATAAGTTCATATAACCTCAAAAAAATCGAGGAATAGGAGAGGTCTCTCAAGAAGCTCTTCCATGGTAAAATCGAGGCAAACAAGAGTATGTTGAGGGCTAGCCTCGTTGGAGTAACATTTTTTGCAGGTTGGGAAAAGTTTGGAACGCCCGCTAAAAGTGAGGCCCTTAGTGTGCCCACTGACAAATCTGCTGATTACGGCTTGGACGGCACGTGTGCCCTGAAAGTCAAGGGCACCACCGGGATGCTTACGAGGGTACCAAACGTGATTGGGTGGGACAAGCCAGGCCTTATTGACAGTGTTTTTGTGGATAGAAAATAATTCTGAATAAGTGAGGGCCAGATTTGAAGAGGCTGGTAGGGAAGTACCCTCCTTAGCCAACTGATCAGCGCGGTTGTTACTAAGTAGACCCACGTGAGAGGGTATCCACTGGAAATGGATGTCATGGGAGGCTGACAGGTCCTTTAACAAAGAAGGATTTCGACACTAGCTTGGTCTGTTACACTCTCCCTATTGCACAGGTGTTGAATACTGCTACGACTGTCAGTGAAGATCCAGATATTCCTGAAGGTGGCTCCAATCCTGATACTTTTTAGACCTGATAAAATAGCTAAAAGTTCACTGCGAAACACTGAGCAAAAATCTGAGTTTCTTAATGATCTTGAATCTTGGCCTTCATTAGGATTAAGAGTGTAAACTCCACTCCCAGCGTGGTGCTGGACATCACCACTACCATCAGTATAGATCTTAAGATCTTCAGCAGGAACTAGGTTTATAATTTCTAAAGCCAATTGCCTCAAGTGCTCCAGAGGATGGTTTGCCCTTAGTAACCTCAGAGAGAAGTGCAGTATGGAAGAAAAATCTGGGCAAGCCGGTAACAGGACTTACAGAAATGTGAAGGAATTGCGGATCAACATTGAATTTAATTGCATCAAGGAAAAAGGGCTATCCTTCTTAATCCTTGGTGATTTTTTCCAATTAAGTAAAAGGTCAGCTGTCCGATTCTGAGTGCCCAAGCTATCTAATTTGGCAAAGTATTTAATAAGGTTCGATTCCCTTCTCATTTCTAAAGGCTGCAAATTAGTTTCATATAAAAGAATGTTTCTTGGGCAACTGTTATGCAAACCAGAAATTATTCTGGCTGCAGCCAGTTGGACTTTCTCGAGTTTCTGGAGGTTACTGGGTGAACCGCAGGAGTAGACCATATTCCAAAATGGGTCTCTCAAGGGTAGTATAGGTTGTTCTAAGGGTGTCAGGGCTGGCACCCCAGTCTCTGCCTGCTAAACATATATTGTAATACACTCTATTTATATTATGTTTTTCAATTCCATATTTTAACCGAAATGTTATAAAATTAATTTAAAAATGTCATCTGAATTTTTTCCCCTCAATTTTTAGGCTATTCAGATATTTGAATATTTAGTAAATAGATTGACAAAAATATCTCTTTAGGATTAATGTTTAAGTTTTTTATTTGCAATCTATTGTTAACATTTTTTAACAATATGTTGCAAAGAAAGAGCTAAAATTTATAATACTTAATTATTAAAATATTTAAAAATGTTTTGTAATCTTGTTCTTTTTGAATAAATTTTATATAAATATTTTAAATGATTTGATATGTACTTGCATTGTTGACCAAAGAAAAGAAATAAAGCACTATATTTTTTTAAGATTATTTAATTTAAAATGTATTTGTAATTGTAAGTTTTAATTGTAATCTTTTGAAAAGAACAAACATGTGAAAATTTTGGTATGAATAAATATTTTTCTGTTGTTTTTATTTTTTTCCCTTCACTTCCATGGATAAAGAAACATTTCAGGTTATTTAAAGAATATAAGTGTTAATAAATAATCTATATAAAAATAATATTCTTTTTTATTATAATAAGAATATGGGTAGTAAGAAACATTACATTTCAGGTTATAAAAAATCAAAAAGCAAAAAATGATAAACCTATAGAACAAGAAGTATTGACAAATGGGACTGAATGCACTACCCCTCAAATTAATGGTGAGCTTCTTGAAAGAGATGTTGAAGTGGATATTGCTGCAACTCCATCTTCATCAGTAGCAGATGCTTCAGTAGTTAATTCTGATATTCGATCTTCAAATGCGGAACCACCAATCATTCAGTCGTCTTTAACTCAAAATGGATTTTCTCGAAATATGGAATCAATCGATGGCTGTCAACAGTCACGTGAAGATCTCCACTTAACTACTTTGGGCAATCCAGATGATTTTCATATGTTAAGCTCTTCTTTGTCTAGAGAGGCTACATTAACACAAAAGTTAGAATCCGCACTTGGCAGTGTTTGCCCCTTGTTAAGAGAAATCATGCTCGATTTTGCTCCTTTTTTATCAAGAACTCTTGTTGGATCTCATGGCCAAGATTTATTGATGGAAGGAAAAGGTATGTAACAAGTATATTTAAAAAATTTGTTGTGATTTTCAAAAGTAAAAGTTTTTAAAATTTTGGTATAAATTAATTTTAGTTGTTGTTGAAATTTATATTCATACAACTGTATTAAACTATATATAACTTTATTGAAATGAGCTTTCATTAATTTATAAAATGCATTACTATTCTGTAATGAATCCCTATATGAAGTATCTGTATGCACTATCATAACATTAAATAGCACAATTACTCTGCAAATGCTAGTTTTTTATTTAATCAATTCTTAATTAAATGATATAAATCAAGTAGAAGACAATGTCTTCCTGTGTTAATAGCTTTAGATATTTTAAATGTACATGTAATAAAGTATTTTAGGAAGTTTATGGAACACTTGTCTTTAAAGCATTCAAAAAGTTTAATTTTATTTAAGTATTTTCACATTATTTGTCCAAAGGAAGATTTTAGATATGATGGTTAAATTGTTATCTCTAAATATTATGCATCATAATTCAGAAGAAACTGGTAGCATAAATTTAATTTTTATTTCAAGTTTGATTAAAAGTATCTCATGCATAAAATTCTGTTGTAACTTAAAAAATGAATTTTTTTTTATGGTTAAAAATATATACTATTTTCTATTTAATTTAATTAAAATTTAATATTTATTTCTTGCAAAATAATACAAAGTATTAAAAGATTTTTGCATTATTTTAATACTATTATTGAAATATATTTGTACTCTATATATTTATATGCATATTTGTACAAAATTTACCATATTTTTAAATTTTAACATTTCATAGAAGTAAATATCACCATTGAGAAGTATTTCTATATTATTAATACAAATTATATATATATATATATATATATATATATATATATA
>JAPDSC010162906.1:0-61948 GCA_026290005.1 Latrodectus geometricus
AATGAAAAAAAGAAATTATCTCTTACAAATAAATACAATAATTATGACAATTTAAAAAAATAATAATTTAACACTTTTGAATCTGATGTATAGATAGCAGTTGGTAAAACTGATGATTTTTTTTTTATTTTTTAGAAATAATTTTAAAAAAAATCATTAGCTAAAGTTAGATTAGTTTAAAAGCTGCGGCATGTGTTTATAAGTTTAAAGGGAGCCGAAATTCTTTTATTTCTGAAGAACAAGACAAATATATGTATAATTTTTGCAATATTTCCTAAATAAGAACATATAACGAATATAAGCATAAACACATAATTCTTTTAAAATTTTAGTAAATTTCAAATATAATAAAATATACAACAAAATTTATAAATATATTAGTGAAACCAATAACAGCATCAAACGACAACATTAGGTAAAATTTTTAAAATTTGACTTAAAGTAGTCCGAAGAATTTCTGCAAGACTGAATTGAGTACGATGTTGTACTGCAGTATGAAAATTCAAAGAAAGAATATGTTGTATCACAAACAGAAAATATAATAAGTGGCTTTTTTAAGCAAGGATACTTGGATTCTGATACTAATTACAAAAGTGCTGCTACTTTAGCATTTATTTTATTTATTTATTATTTTTTTTACACATGTCCAACACTTTTTTTAAATCAAAGGAATTTTATCATGAATTCTAAAATGATCGAATACCTTTGTGAGGATATAATTGCAAATGCATCCCAAAATTACATTAATTATATAAAAAAAATACAATAGTATTTGAAATTAAACTTTCAAACTTTCTCCAACTACTTTTAAAAATGTTTAAGTAAAATTTTAATGAAAAAAGATTATAACGCCTAAATATCCTCAGAAGCATTCTCAATACGAAAACGTAACAAAGAATCCATTTATTTGCAATATTTTATCTGTAATTCCAGATTGACTGTACCTTTTCTTTCCACTGATAGGACGGAGGAAAAGTAAACAATATTGAATAAAAAGGCAGAATGGAAATTAATTCTTATCGTACACAAGAAAATTAGGACAGTGACCGGGACAGACACGTGGATTCAGTGTCCGAAACGCCATCAAGGGTACAAGCTCTTGACCCTTCGATTAACCAAGAGCGTGGATTTGTTTCTACGAGGAAACAGCTTTCAGCCTTCATCTTTGGCAATGACAAGAAAAGAATATGCATTGCTGAAAGAATGGTATAATATAAAAGTATACTTTCAAATATCCATGATATTCAAGGAGGAAATTGTATTATTCTAAATCTCACAAAACATAGGGATCATTTAACAGAAAAAATACCATCTTACATCAAAAATAAGTCATAATAATTCAAGAAATTTAAAACTTCCAATAAAAAGTAAATAAAATTTTTAAAAAGTATGAGGAAAAACCATTAGGGTACTTTAACTAACGGAGAACACATTATAATATGTATTATATTTTCCTTAAAATAATTAATGAAGTAAATTTATAAGAATAAATATAACATTTTATTGGACAAAAAAGTAGCTGAGCATATATGCATTAATTTTTCTCGTCAACATTGTTAGCTGGAACACATCAATTTCTAGAAGATTTGCATTTTCTAAGAAAACATAACATGTTGGCTAGAACAACAGTTGTCAGAATTACATTTATAATCCGAAATTGTTAAATTTCAATATTTTGAGAGGACTTTTTTTTAAAAAAAAGCACATGGATTAATTTACACAGATTATCAATTATTACAATACTTTTTCTTCACAATTTCCTGTACTAATTGATAAAAACAATAAGATGCGCAAACTTTTCAATGATAAAAAAATCTCCAAAACTACTAAGTAAATATGCAACTGATTTGTTAAACTAGTGATAAAATTTATTACCGCATAAAGTCAACAGAAAACTCAAATAACCAAGCACTATAATTCAATTAAGACTTAAACTTTCCTGACAATTTCATTTAAAAAAAATGCATTCACATGTATAATAGGAACATTAAATAGATGAAGAACTAGCCTAAATACAACAAAACTAGAACTACTGTGAAGCAGGAAGCAAACACGCATGAGTTGGCCAACTGAATGGAGTCCAAGTAAGCGTGAATAATCACTCTTATCTGAAAGAAAATGAACATCCAAACGAAAGAATGTATGTATCCGAGACTTCTGAATGGTACTGCGGAACTAAAAATATTATACGATGAAATTCTCTCATTAAATTGTTGCATATTAAAAAAAATGGGGACAAAATTAGAAAAACCTTAGTCAAATGAGAGGTTTATTACTAAAAAATGAGTTTTTGAATAATAATAAAAAAAGCTAAAACGATTAAAACACATTGAATTGAGCGAAAAATGTTAACTATAGCTTTCCAAGATTTTTATAAATACTTGAAATCAGTACAAAATAGTTAAATGGAGAATAAAATAAATTTTTTTTTTATATAATTCAATGATCGACACTGCATTTTGAAACAATTTCTGTAACAAATATTTATCGCGATATTTTTAAATTAAAAACTATTCAAAAAATATATATAATATGCATAAAAAAGATCTTTTAAATATAATGGCAGAAATATGGCTAGCTATAGTTTGGTAAAAAGTTTCTAAGAAAACAAATTTAAGAGCATAGTTTTCTTAAGTAGAGACAAGTCATAATCCAAAAATCTCAAAGGTTAAAAAAATGAAAAAAACAATTAAATGAAAAAAAAAACTGTCGCAAGTTAGCCATGAGCATGAAAAAGATCATATTTGTACCAAAATGCAATAGAATAAAATACAAAAATTTTAATTCTTTAGAACGATAAAAAGAGCATGTAACAATGCTTCGAAACAAAAAGGTACACGCGAACACAATATAACGTATTATTTGCAGATAATGCAAGATGTTTAACAAGGCGTATGCATTCAACTTGAACAGTTAAGACTTCTATACATTTGTTTTGTACGGAATGATATAAGGTATCGATGAGACTTTAGAAAATATTTTACCATTCTTGCAGCAATGAGTATTAATCGCAGTTAGTAAAAAAGAAACCGTAATTTCAACAACGGCGCATCTGAAAGTCTTGATCGAATATAAGTCATGTAAACACAGCAGACTTCTCTTGTGCTGCAATATTTCAGCACCAATCATGTGGACTGTAAGACGAGCTCCATGAAATTTAATTTTATAATACATTAAAAGAAATAAATCAGCAACAACTGCATGTAAAATACGATATGAGGTCTCAATATCTTATCTGCATAACTTTGAGGTACCAAACTACCATTTTAAATGATAATCAAATCCATACATTCACCTAGTTACTTTCCCTTCATAACACTATCTCATTAAATCTGTAATTAGATCTTTTTGAAAGTATAAAATTTTGAAGATTTCTTTCTATAACAGAATACACCTAGTATCACACGTCAAACTGAATCGTGAGTCAATACTTCTATCACTTTATACACCATCAGCTGTCACTTTAAGTCCATACAATGTGATGAGGTAATGAACTGATTTACGTACATGGTGACCAAACTGATGAAATCTATTTTAGATCACTTGGTTAGACATCGTTTTGTGTATGAACTGTCTTTTAAGATGAAGAGTTATTTGTTTAAGACATAACAGGGTATATGAGTCATCATTTGACATAGCAGCATGGAAACTTATTTATTCTTGTTAAACATTCTCTTTTATGACATCAATTCGAAAACCTCTTGGTCAACTCCGTAACACCAATTACACTTTTTTTTTGTTTATTCGGCTTCAAATCCCCCAATAGTACGTCACAAATCATTATTTAACTTAAATATAGTTACTTAAAATGTCGTGACAGTGAGATTTATCAATCAGCTTTCCTCAACTAAGATTGAACAACTGAATTTCACAATGAGGCAACAAAATTAAGAAACTTCTATGAAATCAGAACTTTTACATTTACATTTTTTTTTAATATGTATTGTACGTGGCGTGTCGCTTTAGAGGTTCTCTGCCAACTATAAATACGAATATTTCATCGAAATAAAATATTTGTGTAATTTCATTGAAATTAGAATAAAAGCAAATTGTAATTCAACTTTTCTTCATTCCTATACCATGATAAAAAGGAAATTCATTCTTTTGCTGGGGGGGGGGGAAATCAAAGGATTGATAGCAATATCGAAATCTGGAATGAAAAATTTTATATAATTCAATCAAGGAAGTATTAAGATGCAAAAGCAATTAGCAGGAACTAAAAGAATTAATGAATAAAATAACAATGAGTTAAAAAAGTTCTCTATTTCAATAACTTATAGAAAATTAGATGACTAAAAATGTGTGTATGTGTATCTAATAATTTACCCAAAATACGATAAATTGGTAAATTTTAAAGTTGCTCCTGTGAAAAAATATTTAAAATGCTTAACTTGAACTTATTACACAATAGATAGAGAAAATATAAGAGGAATTGAAATTATAAATAGCAAAAATAAGAATTTTTTTTTTTTTTTTTTTTTTTTTTTTTAACTGTTTTAATAATAATGATTTAAAATAAAACTGCCAATAGCAAAGTCAAATAACTAACGTTTCACAAACAGAAACTCACTTTCTGCACAACGGACTTTCATTATACTCAGATTAGAGGCACTTTTTAATTTGTTAACAGGTAAGTGTAATTAATTGACATAATTATAATATTCTAGAAATATGGTACCGATAATATATTTAATATTATACTATGGTATGACAGAGATAAGAAATCTAAAAATCAATTATTAATTATGATTATAATTCTAGTAAGACGAAAATAAAAATTATTAATATGGAATACACAATACTTTATGTTGATCGTTTGTATAAAGCTTTAAGGGAGATAACGTTTTGAAAAAATTCTAAATGGATCGCAATTTCCACATTTTAAAAATGTTTGATAAATTACACACATTTTAATTACATTAAAATAATAATAATACTCAAGGTTGAACAATTATTTATACAATCGACAAAAATAAGTGGTATTTTTGTATTAAAAAAAAGTTCCCGGTTGAAATCTTATGATCAATAATTAAATATCATAATTTTGAATTTTACTTTCTAAAAACGGTTTTTCTACGAATTTCAGGATAATTAGAATAAAAAACATAAGAACCGTGTCTATTAAAGCTTGGCATGTCGATATTTCAATCACGATCAAAAAAACCAAAATTTAACATTACTTTCCGTGTTTTGAACAATACAAATTTCAAATGGGGTTATTCGGGCGTAAAAATTTCAATTATTTATTCATTAATATTGAAAGACAAAGGAGTGCTATGTGCACGTAATATAAGATATTTAATTGAATTTGGGTTGCAAATTGATGACACATTATTCAGCATCCAATTATTTATAATCTTCTAGGAATGTACCGAATATAAAATAAAATTACATGAAATTATTATAAACTAAAAACACATCTAACATTCTTTATATAGACATCGTAATTCTCTGACTTCCTCTTAAAAAACAAAATGTCTGACATCATCTCGCTGCCTCTGCAGCGCCATCTAGCAAACATTGGAATTATTACGGTAATATGAAATGTCTGCTCCAACAAATACAGTATTTAAATTTCATGTTTCTTTCACAAAAATAATTTTCGTAATTAATGCAATTTATTATTAAAACCATATATTAAACAAGTGCTAGATTAGGATTAATTTTTTTTTTTTTGCTACGATTTAAAATTATTAAATATTGGAGAAAAATGATAAAATATTAGCGAACAATGTCTGGATGGGAGAAATGTGCTTCATTTTTTTCTCAATATTCATATATTATTCTTTTCATTATTCCTCCATAATTCTTCTCATAATTGCGTAGTCTTTAAATGTTTGGATTTCATATTTTTGCATAGTGTGAGTGCTGCCTAGCATTACAAACTTTCTAGTAACATCTGTTCGAATTGTCATCCTTCTCCGTCAATTTACCTTCAGGAATGATTTCTTTCATACAAAGTGGTTAGAATTCATGCATTGCAGAAAAGAGAACTTTCAATACACATAATGGTATTGGTTGGTTGGTTGGGTTTTGTGGCGCAAGGTCCAAAAAGGACAAGCTGCGCCAGACATAATGGTATTTGCCACAAAGCAGATTTTTCGTTATGTGAAAAAGGGCCGACTCTAGCGCTTTTAAGCTCTGATATTTTATTATTCAGATCAAGCCTCTACTCTAATTCTTTTTTAATCTTCAAACATAATAAATGTAACTGTGAAGAAAAATGAAACGGAGGGGAAGAGGATGATAAATGCAGTAAGTTTTTCAGTAAGTTCTTAAAAGAAAACCAGTTTATGATCACATTATTTCGTTATTCATGTATTTTTAAAACCGCAAGAAAGATTCTCGAACCAATGTAGCGAAGAGCTTGAGATAAAAAGTTGCTGGTGGAATTTTCGCAGTGCAGCGAACTCTTAAAATATTGCTCCTTCTTTTTAATGACAAAAATCTTGCATACAATTTCGAAATGCAAAAATGAGCAGCAAACTTCCACCACACAAATAAGCATTAAGTTATTACAATCAGAGATTTGACGTTTTAATTTGAGGTGAATAATAACTGTCTTTACAAATATATTTAGCAAAAATTTCCACAGCAAATCTATGACATTTATATCATTAGCTTAAGCTCAAAATTTGGAATTAGTGTCTGGGAACTTGAGTGGTACAATTGCTGTGAAAGGAATTCCATCTAATCCTTTCTATTCGATTCATATTTTAAACCAGTAATTGAAATTTTATAAGCGTGTTTGTTATACTGTAAATCAAAATTGTAAATTTTTCTGTTTTTATTTAATTTATTTAATAGTTTGATACTTGTTGTCATCATTATCATAAATCACTATAAATTAACTAAAGTATTAGTGTTGTGGTTTAATTCTGAAATGAGTGTATGATGCTGATCATATCAGCAACTAAAAAATAACTCTATATTAGAATTCTTACAGAGCATTTTGCTCAAAGATAACTGTCTTCAAAGACAATTAATCCATCGACTACTACTGCAAACTTTATAAAAAAAAATTTTTTTTTTAATTTTTAAATTATTGATTTTAAAGAAAATTTAAGGTAATTTACTGGTAAGATAACTTAATCCAGGGGATCAAAAATGAAGCAAAAATAATAAAGATTGAGATTTAAGTTTTTTTCATTTTTTTTTTTTTTATTAAATTGTCACTTTACGGTCACTTTACACACTAAAGCCGATTCGACCGGGTTTGTGGCCAAAGATTCAAAATAGAACAAGCTGCGCCGCCGTTAATTCAAAGTAGATTGAAAATGATATTTAGAGTCCTAAATACATAGAAAATGATTTAGAGTTTAAGGTAGATTCTAAACCATACTGCAAACATTCATACTATAAATGTGAATCGAGCCCACATATTATTGAATAGGAGACCAAAGCATGATTGAACTGGCATTAAAACGTTAGCTCATCTAGAAATGAAATTAATTTTTATAAAAGTTTTTAATTATTCATTAACTAATAAAATATTTAAGCGATTATTGAAATTCAAATCCTTTATTCCCAAAAAAAGTATCGGCAAATTATTTGGCAACTACAAGAACACGATTTTTCAGAAAGGGACAAAGTTTGTAATCTATAAATATAAAATCAATAACAATTTAACAAGAAAGAAATTAGAAAATAGGTGGGGCATAAACTGTTTAAATTATTCTTGAGAAAAACAGATTTTAGTCCTAAGAAATTAAATGTTAACCGATAGTAGCAATTGCCATACTTTTATGAAAATGAAAAATTCTAAAAAAAATTATGATCATAGCTAAATGAACAAATAAAATCTGCTATGATCATTTCAACGATAGATAATTCATTATTTGCATAGTTTTAAATAAAAATTAAATATTGATGAATAAAGAACAGTTATCATTTTGTAGTAAATTTGAATTTTATACTATTATTTTAATATCAACGAACTAATTGTAAATAATAATGTAAAAATGGCATTTCAAAAGTCATGATTTTAATTACATTATGATAAATCAACTAATAAATGAATTAAAAAATAAGAAAATATAAATAAAAACTTGATACTAATAATTTTGAATAAATAATTTGAAGTAATTTCTACTTTGCTGTTTTTCATCTTTTACCAATAATTGTATTCACACGAAAGTTTATGCAATGTGCATGTATATGTCAATGTGCATATGTATACACTGCAAAATATAAAGTATTTTATAAGAGATACATTAACATATTAATATTTTTTAAATGGTAAAATATTATAACACAAATAAACTGTTGATAAATTCAACGAACTTCGATATGGCTGATTACTACATTAATACTTAAAAGATTTTAATTTGGATTTCAATCTATATTAATTCCAAGCTTTTAATGGACATTTTACATAAATAGATATTACACACTTTCACCGTATTTTAAGGGGAATTTGTAAGAATTTTAATCGCATATCTTAGATAATTCAAATAAATTGCATTAAGAAATAAATATTCGTTGAATATTCAAATAAAAACAAGAATATTTAAAACGATTTTTAAAAACGAAAATCTTAATATGCCTCAAAAATTCTAACCACATATACTTTAAAAATAAAATTTTAAACTTACTTAAGATCTCTTGGAATGGTCCGCTTGTACACGGGTAGCATTTCCAACCCAGCTGTTATAGCCATAGTAAGCCGCTCCCACAGGTGCTGTTTAAAAAATGTTAATATTTTCCCACAAGCAAAAGCAATCCAACTCTCTCAAGTTCCCATCCAGTTGACAGCGAAAACGCGCTCTCTTGCGAATGCACACAGAACCGCGAAGCAAAACAAACCAAGGAGAGAGAAAGATTAAAGAACGGTGCCACCAATCAATTGCGAAACTGTTTCTAATCGAGGGGCAAAAGGCGTAAGTGAAGTGGACTGAGCACGATGGGTGTGTGTATAGCGTTCTCTCTTTCTAAAAAATTAAGGACTACTTCCTCATTACAGAAACATCCTCGCAGCAAGAGCAGAGAGGGAAAACGGGGAGAAAAGCAAGAGTGTGTTCGTGCCCCCGGGATATTCGGAGATTAAGAAAGGAGGCAGGACATTTATCTATTACTTGCGTATGTTTGAAGAGAAATATAAGGAAAAATCGTAAAGGTCATCAGCGGAATCCGAGACATTATCGTTCTTGTTTTAGTAATTTCTGGATTCTTCTTCATCAGATGTGACAAAACTTAATTGTTACAATATTATCACTCTTCCTCTTAATTTAATTAAGAAAAATCGTTTTTTTTTTTTTTTTTAAAATTGAAGTTGAGAAAATTTTCAAAATGGTAATTTTACTAAGGAAATTTTGCAAATTATTTTTCTAAAACAATTTAACAAATATTTATAATCTAAATTTAAGTAATCTGAATATGCACTTTTAAAATTGATGTTTGATAGTTTTTAACATTAAAAGGTGAAAATTCAACTTAATAATATAAAATTAGGAAATAAAACTTAAATTTTAAAAAACTTCAGGAGATTAAATAATATGTGAGTGTGGGCCATACATTTTTAATATAACGTTACACCTGAATTTTTCAAAATCAATATTATATTAAAAAATTAATTTCTGTAATCAATACCTCTTACTTTGGGATTATAAAATGAATTATAGAGTGAGTAATAAATTCTGAGAGCGAGAGAGAGAGAGAGACCTTTGATAGCGCAATCTAATTTCTACAAATATTTTAAAGTTGTACACGCGAAACAAATTTCATATTTTGCAATAATATAGCCTAATATATTAATTCATTAAATCGCAACGCTTAGATCATTTAAGAAAATATTTGAAAATGAATGATTTCCATTAATTATTATTAGATTTACAAGCAAAAATATAGAAAACAATGAATTTATATAAACAAATATAATAGAATTACATTATTATAGAGAATTATACATAAATATTGTACTTTCATCAACATTATTAATTCTATTTCTAGAAACAAGAAAAAATTTAATTGCCCGCTTTTCAATACATTTAAACAAGTTCAAATAAATGAAAATGTGCAAAGAATCCTTAATTTTCGTGAGTTTGATATTAATTCTTTGGGTTTATCACAGAATTTTTATGAAAGCAATTACTGGCGATAGCGCAGTGCCTTCATGAATTAAGATTTATTCTGGTTCTTATCATGAACCGAAATGGAGCTGTATGTGGATTGTTAGTTCAATATTAAAATGAATTACTTTCACTCAATTTTTATAATCATTTATTGTAAATATTTTAAATAAAATTAAAAAAAAATCTACAAATGGTTTGCTTGTACATTACACAACATTTCTATGGACAACTTCACATGAGAAAATTTTTCATATTAACAGTAAAATAATCATCAAATGATGCTTTTTATTTACGAATAGTTTAAATCAACAGAGAAATTCAACAGCAAAGTTTGAGTTTTGCTGATTGGAGTAAAAAAAAATATTCGTGTGAAAACTTAATGGATCAGCCTGAACTTCATTCAAAACTTTTAACTTATAAAAAAAAAAAAACTTATTTTATCATTTTTTATTAAAGTTTTTGGTTCAATGATGATTTAATGATTCTTTTCGATTCAAAGGATGACGAATTCATTAAATGAGTGAAACAAATATTCATGCAACGATTCAAACAATGGTAAATTTTGCAGGAATCTGAATTTTTTTTTTTTAAACAAATTATTCATTTTGTTTGGCTGATACTTTCGACGCTATGTAAAAGCAAAGGAAAGAATGTATAGCTACGAGCTAAACAAAATGCTTTTTGTAAAAGCCAATTTAAAGTAGTGTTCACAATTCAACAAAATTTCTGTTATTTTACGAACAAATATTTGCCAAAGCAGTTGACTGATAGTGATTTGCATTAACTGTTACTTTTTGCTAATCATAGGCACACATTAGAAATAATTATACTAATAATTATTTGCCTAGTATGAAAATGAATTTTTGCAATAAACGGAGCACATTAATTTAAATGACAGATGTACTCCAAAATATTTTTTCATTTCGGTTCATGGCATTACAAACCATCACTTACAATACTTAAATTTGCCCTGTTTATGTATCTCTGAACGAAAGTCAAGGGTTAAAGTTCAGATAAAGAAAACGTCTTAAGTTAGCTGAAGATTATTGATAACGATTGCATATTCTTTATACATGCAATACCACTTTCGCTGCGAATATCAGATAGCCTGTCAGAGTTCAAAAGGTTTCCTGATGATTAGAAAACTAAACAATATTTACGGGTTAAAGGTGTGCGGCCGACCAAAGTCTGTACATCTTGTATAATTTAAAAACAAAGTTTTTTCTAGATGAAAACTTGATAACCAATGGAATAAACCAAACGAGCAACTTATATTAAGAATATCTTTAAAGAATATTCGAAAATTTTGGCGAACTAGTCGTGTTATTCATGTAACTTAACATATTTAACTGGTAACTCTAAATATTCAAGTTATTAGGGTGGAAAATAGTTTGGATATTAAGTTCGTAGACCAACGAATCTCCTTCGCCCTGCAATAATAGGAATTTTATAATTAAATTTGAAAATTATGCTCTCTGACCTAGCATTACCAAGTCGAAGTTTCTGGCAAACATGCTTGTAACATTCATATTTATTCTGATTATAATTCAGAGAATCTCTGTGTGGTAACAGGATTATTCAGATTTTTAATCTTTGTATGACCGACTCCTAGGGTTATAAAATTCATCTTTAGTTTAACCTTCACATCCAATGGTAGCAGTACCCAGCCTTGGCTTAAATTCAGCTTTTAGCCTCACAAATATTAAAGTTATACTAGAAAAATAATTGGTTTATCACAGAAAATCATCTTTTTTTTTTTTTTTTTTTTTTTTTTTTTACTTCCAATGCAGCAGGCAATTACAGGCTTTATCCTCATGCCGTGCAGAGATCAAAGAAACACAAAACTAATTAAGAATACTTAAAACATTAAAAGCACTAAAAACATAAAATCAGGTAAGCAAACTGTTCAAAGAGTCTCTAGCCTCTCAGTATCGGGAGTAGGTACAGTTCTTAGTAAGAGATGAGGAAACGGGGATAGGGTCAGCATCCATAATCGCACCACTGATGCAGAGGGGGCAGGTAGGACTATCCACCAATTTGAAACGGAAGAGGTCGGCAGATAAACTGTCATGTCCAGATGGCAGCCACTGCATTACCTCTTGGAAAGTCGGAAAGTTGAAGAATGACATTTCTCCAGGGTTTTTCTTTTGTTTGATCTTTTAGTAATGACATGTGGATTGTCTTAAACAGTTGATTAATTTTTGATTAGACCTACTTATAGCCAACCAGATTGTATGGGGCCCCATTAAGTAAACAGCTTCTTTTGGCTAACCCGTCTGCTTTTTCATTACCTGGGATACCACAGTGCGAAGGAATCCATTGTAAAACAATCCTTTTTTATATTTATTGTTGTTTTATATTATAGCGGGAGGTAACGTTACTCGCGTTCGTTGCATTCCTTAAGCTACACGTGCTCCCCAAATGGTGCTAAATGAGCAACAGTTTTGCAGCAGAGATCATTAAAATAATTAGAAAATAAATTCACGCGAAAATTTTCTTACACCAATTGAATAATATCATAAGTGATCAGTGGTTGTGAATATATATGACCACTCTTAATTAAGAATAATTTTTTTCATTTTGCTTAGTTAAAGCAAGAACTACCATTATCTTTTAGAATTTCTTTATTGCATTTAAAATATTCAAAATATTTCCCTAAAATTTTTAAATTTGCATACAAAAAAAAAAAAAAAAATTTTTTTTTTTTTTTTTTTTTTAAGAAATTGAACAGAATAAATTTTATTAGACATTTATTGTTGATGATCCAAGTTTATATAAAGAAACAGCAGAATATTTTAGAATTCTGCTACAGAAAGGTAAAACATGTAAACTTCAGTAATATCATTTACTTCTTTTCCAACACTATGTTCAAAAATTAAAAGAATGATCTCTTCTCCACCATTGCTTGGAAGATCACCTTCAAGTAAATATTTAAAGCACCTTACAAAATATATTTTGTAGAAAATATAAAAGATATAAAAGGTCACTAAATGAAATTAAATATCAAACTTCATGAACGTTACATCCATAAAAACTCATATCGATACCTTTGGTAGAAAGTTCCTTTAAAGTATTCTTTTGTCACAATTTTAAAAACTTCATTGAAAATTAGAATTGGAGTCAGTAAAGGAAAGAAATTTAAACAATCTTTGAGTATCCGGAAGCACAAGGAAACAGCTTTCATCAGCGAAGTTTACATTTAGAATTCTTGAATGTACAACGAAAATTTAAACGAAACGTATGCGACAAAATTTGAAGTTTTTATAAAATTTATACATTTTTCTCCTCATATACATAAAATTGAAACATTTCAGCCGAATTAATACTAAAAATACATGTTTTTCACTATACAAAATAAGAAATTACATCAGTGTTTTCTTATTTTATTTTCCAATTTCGCTCCAATCTCTCTCTCATTAAACTAGAATGATAATTCTGCCATCTTGAGCAACCAAGGTAAACAAACTACAGCGCTAATAAGGGAATGAGAATTAAATTCCCATAAATGTATCACAAAAATAGTAAACTCAACGCGAGAACTGTGAGAAAAATAAACAATTCTTAGCCTTGGATCTCTCCAGCAAACGCAAGTTTGTTCCTGAACTAGATTTCTAAGGGACAAACAGTTGATAACTGAAACCATGAATGGCCGAAATAGATTAGGTAAAAAACAACACTAAAATTAAATATTCAAATTTTACGCGTAAAAACACCTTTAGATCAATAGAAATTGTGTACATAGCAGTGATATTTAAATTATGATTGAAGATTTTCTTCATTTATAATTTAATTCTCTACAAAATTTCAGTATATGTAAAATAAAAAACAAATAAGAATGAATAAATAACTCTAGAACTTTCTATATTTTAATTAAGAGTTCATAATGAGTTTTGTACAGATTATTATTCTAATTAATATAATAATATATTTTTATATCTAAAACAATAATAGAACCTCTAAAATATAACCAGTCGTATCACCCATTATTTTAAAACTTTTTTTTTCCATTTTCTTCCTTCGTACAGATATCTTTGGTTAGGAAAGAAATTTCCAACTACATTTTTCAAGCAATTATTTAATACATTTAAAAAAAAAAAAAAAAAAGTTTATACGATTGCATAATTTTTAGTTTTCTAGTTTGAATTGAAAAAAAGAAAAAAAAATTACATTAAAGCAAAGTACTTTTATAAGAAGTAAATTTTACAAAACAATCTACGGAAAAAAATAATAAAAGTTAATTAAGGTGAAGTTTATTGTTCTTTTCCCTGAATTAAATATAGAAGGTACTGTTTGTATAAATGATAAAGTAAAAATGATTTAAATTATTTATACTTAGTTCTGATTTATTTCCTAAATCACGATCTACACATAAAAATGTATCTAAACGGGAAATCAATGCAACAGGTTTAGTCGACATATATAAGCACCTAATTTTTAGAGATAAATATTACGCTTCACGATGACGTAAAAAATACTTTAGTGCTCAGTTAAATAATTGAGGAAAAGACCCGTTTTCCTTAAATTGCTAATTTTGAATAGTGAACAATTCTGTACATGTATTTTAGATTAGTTAAACCAGTCTTAAGAAAACTAAACTGTCATGAGTATTTAGAAAATTATGACTTGTCATCAATTATGTTAGTCATTATCACTGAATTTTAAATGTATCACATTTATTCAAAATCCCCATTAAAAAAAAAAAAAAGATTATCAATTGATAAACATATTAGAAATTTTAGTGTTGCCACGAAAGAACAAAATTACTTGCCAACATGAGTGGAAGAGTGAATATTTGGTTGCATACTTTTATAATATTTGTGCTGCTAGATTTCGACATTTTACGCTAACACTGTCATTAGACAAAATATGCTTATTTTCAAATATTAAACAAATCCAGGAGTACTACTGATTTAAGAAACATTTACATCAAGTAATAATGAAGATAGTACGAAAGAATATATAACATTGAATTTTATTTAGCATGTTTTATTTAACAGAAATAACTCAGGTCTTTCTTTAATTTATGTAAGTCTACAACCTAAACATAAAGTTATTTTTGCAATGTACTTTAAAAATAACATTCAAAAATAGTATCAGGATGCTTTAAATTGAGTTCTATTTTCCGTTAAGAACGAATTCATTTCTTGCAATTTCAATATATTACAGGAATTTTTTTTTTTAAAGTTCGGAAAAGACAAAATAATTAAAAACTATATTAAAGCGAAAAGAAAGATTATTATATTTTAAATCTATCTTATTTTAATTTTGTATAATTTATCAAATTGTTTTTATCATTAAAAATAAACACTATTCATTATCAGTCTACTAACTTGCCATTCATTTGGCAAATATTCGAATCAAGACATTCTCCATCGACATATATAAGATTTTACAGTCTTTTAAAGTTATGAGTATATAACTCAGATCTTTTTTAATGTTCTGTTTTTGGATACAATTTTCATGCATGCGTACAATGAGAAATAAAATAGTAATAAAACATTCGTTTAAGCTCCATCATCAGCACTAAGCACTCAAATCATTGGACACACGATTTACTTCTAAATATATTCCATCATTCTGCCACGTGTTTTTGAGATCCACAGCATTAAATAAGAAGGGTAAATCTCATCGTCGTTACCAAGTAACAGGAAATAACTGCACCAGGAAAACTCTCCAGGTTTCCGTGGGGAAACAAGCGCCCCACTGTGAAAAGCATCAGGCTGAAATAATGTCAATGCATATGTCAGCAACGAGACCTCATTGAGAAATATCCGCTTGCAAGTTATGAAATATATTAAAAACTTATCCTTACTTTATCTCAGTTATTTTCTTCAGTATTTAATTGGATGGAATAATAAACAAAAATAAGGAGGTATATTCCATAGACATCTATTCATTTTTATAATTGCATTCAATCTTTTCTTTAACATTTTTAGATACTCGTAATTTATAAATGATCTACTTATGTCATATTTTTTCATAAAATATGAAACAAAACAAAAACTAATAAATATTAGGTTGGGGAAAAAGAAATCCATTATTTTTACGTGAACTTTATGTAACTTCTTTTGGAATTACTTGGTAAAAAGGTTTAAAACAGCTTTCATGTAGATTTTTAGGTATAGCGCGTTACAACTGCTGACATGCGGTTAACTTCGATCATTTTTGATATTTTATAGACATTTTCGACGATGCTGTATCCACATGCGAGGTGCATGTCTAACATTAAAAATACCCGAACGGAATCGACGAAACAAAAATTGTACGTAACTAGTTGTTACAGTCTTATATAGAACGATAAACACCTTTCACAATTTTAGCCACCCGGCTATCTTTTTCGCCGTTACAAGGGAAAAACGAAAATGTATCGAATTTTCTGTTTGTTGTCTTCCATTTTTAAAACCTTGTACTCGTAACTGAATGAATCAAACAAAAAACCGCAGAGGATATTTTAGTGTCAAATATCACCTTTCCAACGAGCATAAATCTGAAAATTGTTTGATAGATACCTCACGAGATATCGATCACTACAAACGTCTACCGAAAAAATAATGGATTACTTTTTCCCCAAACTAATAGATTAATAATTTTTATTGAATAAGGAAGATATATAGTCTCATTAATCTTAAAGATTCAACGATCTTTCTTTTTGGACTCGAAGGCTGTAATTCAGCTGGAATCTATAGTTAAAAGTCACATTCCATAGAGAATTAACTTTTTAATTATTAGAGAACAAGTGAAGCATTCATACTTTAAAATGTATACTGTCCCATAAAAATATAAGTCCCTTTAAAATATCACGGTCAACATTTTACATTCCATCGTGTACTAACTTAAAAAAAAACTGCCGACTTTCCATCAGCACTTTTAGAGCTAATCTCAGAAGTTTTTAATTTATTCAGATACCTAAAATGCCTTTAATACAAATTTTATTATTTCAAAACGTAATGGAAGAGAAACATGACGCATTCTTTGAGAACAGCTGCGCGGATTTAAATCGTATCTGAATGAATTAATGGAGAGCGCTGTAAAGAATGTTTTGGCGAGATAAAAATATTTAAGGTTATTATTTTCTTGATAGGAAATAATGCTTACAAAACAAATATGAAATAACTAATGTTAGATTTGCGGTGAGATAAAAAAATGAACATGATAAATTGATTTTTGGAAATGTAAATTATCAATTTAAATTAAGGATAAGCAACATCCATAAGAAATGAAAACATAATTATTAGAGTTAAGAGTACAAAATCTCCTTATTATATACGCATAATAAGAGTAATTATGAAATAACTAGTTTCACGACTGTTCATCCCGCGAGCAATTTTTTTTTTTTTTTTTTTTTTAATGTTGCTGGAGCGCATTTTACTTTTCCACCGTTTAAGCAAGTAAAATACATTATAGAATATTAGACATTTAATTTAGGATTCGTCAAACAGATGTCGTTAGTTGTCTACTCAATTGCAACATTTGAAGTACTTGGTTATTTAACGCTCTAACTTCACTGTTTCAGGCACCTTTATCTCATAAGAAATTGCTACTAGAATATGCTCAGCGACTGGGAGAAAGTATTTCCTGATGATTTGTCCCATACTGAAAAGAATTTTACATTTTTATATTTTTTCGACGATAGTAATAATTTTTTTTCCCTCAAAAGCATAATAGTTTTCTAATGTTTATTCATTAAAATTTTTAAATTAAGTAATAAATAGAGATTAACCGTAATGCAGTTGAAATTTCTTTAAAGAAATATTTTTATGATAAGAATTTTTTTTTTCTGACAACTTGGTTTCCCTTGATAAAAATCTATATAAAAATCTATACTAAAGAGAAAAACATGCGTATTTCAATTCTATATAAATGTAAAATTTTGGGGAAAAACTTTGAAGTAATTTTGATTTACTATTGAGCAGTTGAAGGGGTTACTATCTAGTTTAACACTAGAGTTAAAATTTTTCTAGATAGTATAAATCTAAAATAAATAGAAAGTAATCGAAATTTACCAAAGTCACAATTTTCAAAAATAAAAGTACAAACAAAAAAAAATTAAAGACTTTACACTAATTTTTCTCTATTCATTGAATTGGGATTCAAAAGTCAGATCTTCTAGACTCTCAAAAAAATTTCCCGATGCTTACTATAAGTCAAATTATTCCCAATGTAAAAGAATTTCGATACCGCACTAGGCACAGAATAATAATTGAAAGCTATTGTAAAGCACACATTGCGTATTTATCGTCAGCTTGAATTTTCCTTGATTGAGGCCGTATTGGCAAGTCCCAAGGCAGAAAACCCGGAAATCTTTTAAGCCCCTATCCTGAAAAAAGATCAAACAAGAAAGTGCAAAAAGCATCTCTTGTAGCTAAGATTTGAACTAAACCTCTTTCACTTAAAACACCGCGATGTTATAACAAGGCCACGATGAACCTTCAATAACATTTCTGCATATTTTTTCATTACATATGAATAAAAACTAAGCATGAACCTTGAATTCATTTATTATTTTACTAAGCACTTAAAAGTATTTTCTTTTCAAACCCACGCCTTTACCGTCACGGACGATTCAGAAAATCTAAAGTCAACTTAAAATTACTCATAGGCCAAAACTTTTTACGAACTGGGTTTATTTGCATTCCAAACACAATCTGGTTTTCCATTGTTAAATCTCAAGATAACCCAGAATCACATCAAGATAAAACTTTATGTATTTTATCGGTTAATGAAAAGTTTTGTTTCATTGCTTGAAATCAATCTATAAAGTCAAAAGTTCGTCGGCATATGCTTGAGGAAATGTTCCATTCTAAATGCCTTTGGTGGAATATTATTTCAACATACATAGTAAAATTGAGATATTACGCCGAATTAACTGAGGATATCCAATATTTTTTTTAAAAAATGAAAATACGAGGAACAGTACAAAAAGCCATAGCAGATATAATTTAGTAATTTTAATAAACAAAGTTTTTCAGATTGGTTACGCATTTTGAGAACGACTTTGTAAATAAAAATGATTTGATCATTTCCTAATATATCCATTTTGCCAAAGACATTTTTTGAACTACCTAACTAAATCTTCATTTCGAGAAGACAATGCTTTATTTATGTAAGACTGAAAGACGTAATTTTATTCCAGCTCTTCTGCATAACTATCAAGTTCAACCAAAATCTTAAGTCGGTGCATTAAAAAGAGGGATTTTTTTTATAAAATATAAGGACACGATCTCAGTATTAAAAAGCTGGAAATTCAAAAAGAGATATCAGTAGATTAAGTGCTTTGAACTCGATTCCAATTCCTTTCGCTTTTCCTAAATGGTAGACGATTAACGCTATTTGTTTTATTTTAAGGAATCTTTGAAAATTTACTTAGATTTCTAGGCTTTTCCCCAACTTTTCTATCTTTATTCTACCGTTTAGAGATGCTAGCAATAATCATGAATGTTTTATTGAAGCTTCTTAACATTCTTGAAACCAAACTTGTTTTTATGCACTCTCATTCAAAAATGCATTCACAATTGACAATATAAATTACCTCAAGCTTTCTCGAAATTTAACAATATCTTTCCATCTTTCGATAAATGTCCTTCATAAACAATGTATAGTTTGACTTTCTATTAGCAACATGACTCGTTAATAAATGAACTGAACATTATGAACTAAATTCAATGGATATTTTTGATTTATCACTCAGGTCACTTTTTGCTGAGGGTTAATTAGATTGGGAACTAAGGTTTAAATAGCATTTTGAAACTTAAATAACCCAAACTTTTAAACTGAAGGCCGAAGTAGTGATAACTTAGTTACCAATTCAGGTGATTAAATTCTTATCTTTATCAATAGGAACCCTGGAAATATTCAATGATTAAGCAACAATTTTTCGGATGTTTTGTGCTTTCTTTTGAAACAATGATGCAAATTTTGAGTTTTGTATTATAAGTACAACTTTATATATTCATCTTGATGCCATGACTTTTTTCAAACTTTAAATAGCCTACTTTAAAAAATAATTTTAAATTTTTTTTTTTTTTTTTTTTTTTTTTTTACACAAAATATATTAGTTATTAAATACAAATACACTGCGATAAGTTTATTTTTAAGGCATTTGCTTTTAAATATTATTTTAAAATTGGAAATAATTTACAACAGATGATTTTTCAATTCTAAATAACAAATTGTTAACTTTTTATACAATCTTATTTTAATGTTACTTTTCAAATTAAAAAAAAAAAAAATCACAAAATTGTTCTCGGAATTTTTAAATTCTCAGTAAAATGAAGAATTATAATACAATTAGGCTTTAATAGCATTAAACAGAAAATTTTTAAGCGTGACTATTAGTAGACTAAATTATATATTATCATAATTTTAATTGTACACGCATATTTTACAAAAAATTAAAATGTCTAATTATCAGACTTTAATTTTCACATTAAAGTGAAGTCACATTAAATTTTTTTAAACTCATTACAGATCTCACAAAAGAAACTTATAATGTACGATTACAAAAGATAATGTTATCATAAAAACACAAATTTAAAAGCATCAAGTAATAAAAAAACAAATACTGAAACTAACAAAATTGTGATTTACACATCGTGAAATTATTTTAAGTGTTCCCAGACATGACTGTTAAAATACATCCTGTTTTGAAATGAAATGAAATGAAATAAATACTTATAATGGAATAAAAGTAATCTTGCGGAACAAGGTATACAATTCAAGTTAAAACTTTTCCCTGTTGCAGTGCAACTAGCGAAAAACTTAATCTATAAGCGGAGGAAGACATTCTAGGAAACAATGTAACTGTACCACGTGTTTTAAGCAATTATTCGAAAACATGTTTTTTTATACGCGATGAATAATATATTTTTCTTATGAAAATGGTAAACCATTCAATCATGGGATAGTAATCCAAATATAAATTCTAATCGACATCATTTCCCTTTTCCTCATCATTATAAAAACACAAAATGTAAAAACACATACGGTTTTACCATGAGTGCTAAAAAACACTTAACACATTCTATCCATTACTTTCACAACTAAGACGTAATATTGACGAAAGTCCAAAGTTGAAGGAAGAATAGATTCATGCATTTTTTTTCCATTTTAGCATTCGTTTACTTAACGTCAACTGAAGAGTCTGAGAACACGAGTAGTTTCAACATCCATTTCGATTAATGAATGGGAGGAAAAGAGGTGAGAAAAAAAAGTTTCAAAAAAACAGGTAAATGTGACCTGAGAAGGAAAGTTGGGGAACAAAATGACTTATATAAAGTGCAACTAATTTCATCCCAGACATATTAGTCTGACTGCACACAAGGGAGGTTCTACAAAATTTATTTGCACATCTTTCAAGTTCTCTCTCATACAAATATTCAGATATTTTTTATTTTTATCTTATGTTATTTGAATGCAATGATATAAAAAATACATTAGGCAAAAATATTTAAATTTCAATTAAAATGTTATGAAAAATCTCTTAACTGATAAAATTCTATAATAAAGAAGTCTATTAAGGCAATGAGCTCTATAAATAGTATTATCCACCATAATGTCAAAATTAAAACCTTCTAAAAAATATTTCTAAAAAAAATATTAGTTTGGGGAAAAAGTAATCCATTATTTTTTCGGTAGACGTCTGTAGTGATCGATATCTCGTGAGGTATCTATCAAACAATTTCAGATTTATGCTCGTTGGAAAGGTGACATTTGACACTAAAATATCCTCTTGCGGTTTTTTGTTTGATTCATTCAGTTACGAGTACAAGGTTTTAAAAATGGAAGACAACAAACAGAAAATTCGATACATTTTCGTTTTTCTCTTGTAACAGCGAAAAAGATAGCCGGGTGGCTAAAATTGTGAAAGGTGTTTATCGTCCTATATAAGACTGTAACAACCAGTTACGTATAATTTTTGTTTCGTCGATTCCGTTCGGGTATTTTTGATGTTAGAGATGCACCTCGCATGTGGATACAGCATCGTCGAAAATGTCTATAAAATATCAAAAATGATCGAAGTTAACCGCATGTCAGCAGTCGTAACGCGCAAGACCTAAAAATCTACATGAAAGCTGTTTTAAACCTTTTTACAAAGTGAATCCAAAAGAAGTTACATAAAGTTCACGTAAAAATAATGGATTTATTTTTCCCCAACCTAATATTTATATATATATATATATATATATATATATATATATAAATGCAGCTGAACTGAGCATTGAAACTTTATATACCAAAGACAAAATACACCACACGAAATACAAAATTGAGACTATTTCCTTGAGAAAAATAACTGTTCACACATAATATATTATTTCAAATTTGTGATTTGAAAAAGATTTCAAAGAAATATCGCATCAGAAATAAAGATCAAACAAAGAAAGAATTAGAAATAGTATTTTTTTAACAAATTAAATAGTTAAGTATATGTCTAGACGCATAATACGTTTCATCAAAGATAAAAAGACAAGCAATTCTCGAAAATAACTTGTTGTATATTAAAAATCATAACATTCGTAGATTTTAATTTATTCTTAAAGGAAACTATTTTGAAGGACTTTCATGATTACGAAATCATAAATTTACGAAGTATGGCGCATTAACGAAATCAGATGTAACTACATTAACATTCTGTGCATGGAGTGATAGTAAATAAGTGATTCAACGAATCCACATATAAATCGAAGCTTAACTGTAACCGGTACTGGAGGTGCCACGTGACATATTCTACAGAAATTTTTTCACTGCAAGAGTAATAATAGGAGAGTATTTAAAAATTTAATTGCTTTCAATATAGCTTTAGTTTCCCGAAAATATTATTCCGATTGTTTTATTATTCACCAACAGTACTTTAACAACTAAATAAGTTATAATAATTAAAGTCACCATTTGTCGGATTCTATTGATATTTAAAACATGTGGAGAGTTTAGATAACAGAAAACGTATAATAAAAAACAAATTTCATTTACTCAAAGAAACCTAAACCTACTACTAAATCTTTCAAGTTTTATGAAAAAACAAGCTAAGGGTTAACTCAAAAATTTAAGATACTTTTTTTAGTAGGACAGAAAGTCAATGAAAGATTTAATTATATTTTCAACAAACAATTCGGGTGTTTTATAAATTGAAAAAATATATTTCTTAAATAAATTTTATTAAAACATTAAAGAATAGTTAAAAATCGGAAAATCTCCAATTAAATGAAAGAGAATAAGCTCTTAGTTTTTCGAATCTTAAAACTTTTATAGTTTTCGCAAGAATTGAGTGTATAAAGCATCATTATGAGTATCTCAATACGAACAAGGAGTATTATTTGACTGCTTATTTCAAACTCAATCATGAATTATTCGTGAAACATGAATGGTCAAATTATTTTTAAATGTTCTACCATAAAAAGAAGCTAAAATAAGATCTTAAAAATTAGTAGGCATTACTGAGGATTCTGTTTTTTACATATAAAGAACCATGGTTCTAACCCAACACGTGCCGAATTACAAGGTGGCAACTACGTTACCATAGAAACAGTTAGGTGGGGTAAGGTAAACAATTAAGCTAATAAATCAGTGGGGAAAAAAAGCAAAAACTCTAGAGGGGGAAGGGAATCTTATCGATAGGTCACAGACCTTTAACATTTGTTGAATATTAGGAAATTGAAACTCCATTTCTCAATAGAAAAGGAGGTCGGTGTTCGGTTGCTTCAAACACTTGCTTTGCGACATGGTTCCATTTCAAAAATAATCCTTACGGAACTTTTCGTTGAAATTTCTTCTGCATGTGGAATGTAGAGAAAAAAATCCATTTTTGTCGGGTCAATTTTGTTAAAAGCATAATTAATTTACAAAATAAAACAAAACTGGATTTAAAAAATTGAAAAAAGGGAATTCCAGATATTTCTCAGGAAATATTTGGAATTCCGTCAATTTTTTTCATATTCTTAACACTTTAATTTTTACAAATTTGAGATTTGTTATCACTAAAATAAAATTTAATTTGGTGATTGAATAGCTAATTATACAAGAAAACGCAATTCAATAAGAATAATTATTTCAACTTTTTCAATATATCAAAAGAAAATAGAAATAAATTAGTGAATATATTTAAAAAAATTACAATAAAATACTTTTTCTTTTACTCACAGTTAAATTACAATAATTACACATATTTTTTATCTAAGCATTTATTCATATTTACTGTATTTGCGTAATTACACACGGATGCATCAAAAATTATGAATGTAATGGATTGTTTTTATAACTGGTATTCCACACTCATTACTTTTAGTAGTTTATTGGGAAAAAATATTAGATTGGGGAAAAAGAAATACATTATTTTTACGTGAACTTTATGTAACTTCTTTTGGATTCACTTTGTACAAAGGTTTAAAACAGCTTTCATGTAGATTTTTAGGTCTTGCTAGTTACGACTGCTGACATGCGGTTAACTTCGATCATTTTTGATATTTTATAGACATTTTCGACGATGCTGTATTCACATGCGAGGTGCATCTCTAACATCAAAAATACCCGAACGGAATCGACGAAACAAAAATTGTACGTAACTGAGTGTTACAGTCTTATATAGGATGATAAACACCTTTCACAATTTTAGCCACCCGGCTATCTTTTTCGCCGTTACAAGAGAAAAACGAAAATGTATCGAATTTTCTGTTTGTTGTCTTCCATTTTAAAAACCTTGTACTCGTAACTGAATTAATCAAACAAAAAACCGCAAGAGGATATTTTAGTGTCAAATGTCACCTTTCCAACGAGCATAATTCTGAAATTGTTTGATAGATACCTCACGAGATATCGATCACTACAGACGTCTACCGAAAAAATAATGGATTACTTTTTCCCCAACCTAATATGTGTTCATTATAGAAAGTTTTCAGACTCAAAGAAATCAAACAAGAAAATTTTATGGTCCCAAAACTATCACATTTTTAAATTATAAGATTTAATTTTACCCATGTGTATGAAACTTAATAGAAAGCGCCACAAAATCTTTTTTTAATAAACTTTTTTAATTAATCCATAGTTTTAATCCAAAAAATGCACTAATGATTGCTTTAAAAGAGTTTAAACATATTCTAAATGTTACCAATATAATGTGAAATACATAAGTTCAATTATAAATCAGGGGTAAAATAAGAATATATCTTCAGATGATATTCAAAGATTATAAATACGAGCTGCTATGCATATTAAATCAGCTAAACCAGATACATATCGTAAAAATATAAAGAATTTATGTGAAATTCTAATCGAATCTAGACAAAATAATCTATTATATAAAACCTGGATATCATTAACATATTGTGATCGCCAAAACATCAATCTTCAGTGCATAATAAAAAATTTTAACATTAAATATAGGAAAAACTAAGCAATATTATAAAATGATATTGTTTGGATACCTTTTCCGGGTCAAAGTCAATTGTCTAACTAAAAACAATATTTTACTTTAAACTCTTACGATATTAATCAATTATTAACATATCACGATAAATCTTTCAACACAATTACTTAAACTGCTGTTTTTACTATTGTTTGTTAAATTATCGATATTTACTTTCAATTTTAGCAAGGTTAAAATTTTCTGTTTTTAGAATCTACTATAGAAAACAAATTTATCATGAATAAATTTATTATAGTAAAAATTTTTAACACTGAAATTTTATTTATCATGTTAAAATAAAACTATTTAATAAATTTTAAGTAGATTGAAGTTTGCTTCAAAACTCTTTAAAGGTGATTATTGGTTTTATAATGAGCTCTGATAATTAACTTCAATATACAATTACAGTAATCTAGAGTGCAGTGCTGTTATCGAAAGGTAAAACCATAACCCAAAATATTTCATAAAATTTCCTTATGATTTATATACTTTTTTTATAAGAGTTATGTACATCAGAAATATATACTTCTTGTGACTTTTAATAGCCTGTGGCCCTTTATGTATAAATCGAGTTGCCTTCCAAATGGTTTTGATTTATCGCTACATGGTCACGATAAATTTGAATAGGATTTATAGTTTAAATTGAATTTCGTACCACTATTGACATCCATGTTCCAGATGGGAATCGAACTCACGAACTAAAAGTTAGAACGATAACCGTTCATTCGATAATTCAAACTACATTTGAACTGGTCTACAAATACCTTAAATAAGGGAACGAGAGTAATTAAATTAAAAAATTTTGTGGATATAATATTTCAGAAATGCTATACTTCCATATTTATTAATGATTTAAAAAAAAAAAAAAAAAACCCATTACCATGGTTTGGACTCTTGCCTAATTCATATATTTCATTTCGAAAATAAAAAAAAAATGACTTAATGTAATGCCAATAGGATTTTAAATCGAAGAATCTAATGAAAGGAAGACTTGATAAGAAATAACAGAATATTTTTTTTCGCATCAGATGTAATATAAATAAAATTCCTGCACTTAATTAAAATTACATTTCAAAAATTTTATTTTACGATATTTATTATACAGAGGATTTTAAAACCTTACTAAATAATAAATAAAAATCACAATATGAATAAACCAAATGACGCTTCCCAATTTATTATTTAAACAAAATAAAAACTTAAAAAATAAATGACTAGCAAAACAAAGTATTTTGTTTCCCAAATCCTTTGAAAAAATTAAAGGTAAAGTATATCAATTCAAGAAAAGTGATCTATTAATTGTTTCTCCTACATGCACCTAATTCCAAAAATTATTTCCACCAACATTAATAAAGCATAAATCATCATTAAATTCCTCGAGCGATTTAGAATCACCCTCATTTTCAGAAGCATGTTACATTTCTAACTATTTACGAACAAAATTGTCTTAAAATTTGTGAAATGGTGTGTGGAGATACTAAAAATTTTCCAACTCTACTTTTATATAAATTTTTGAAGTGGTTTAATACAGCTAACAATACAGTCTACTCCTAGAAGTTCAAAAACAAGATTAAAGTTCCAATGTTTACTTCCTTGAGAAAACAGTAAACATAAATGTGGCAAGAAGTTGAAATTTCGGCAAAATCTGTGAAATCATAAGTATGTTTACATTGCAAACTGATTTATGAATTATCTACCATTTTCTTTAAATTCCAATAATTTGATGTTACCATAAAAATACTTTGACGACATCAATATGCACATATAACACCACTTTAAATCCTAATTTCATACATGGCTGTCATACCAGTTTCTTCTTTTCATCAGCCAAATGCATTCGTTAAAAATCCTTTTTTTAAATTAAGAATTTTCCATTTTCTACACGTACTTATTAATAAACTTTTGAATGTAATCCAAACCATTTTCACAGATTCGCATAAAGAAATGAAACAATTTGTCTATTAATACCCATTAATATATCGTTCATGTCCTCATAGTACGTAATGTAGTTTCGTGCAAAGTCATGCCCAATTTACAAAGGATTTTAACCTTTATCATTAACTGCTATTCAGACAAAGATTTTTCTGCGAGAAGAACTCTACACTAATTGTATTTAGATTAGGAAGTTTCACAGTTCACAGTATTCATTTTCTACAGTGTACTGAGAAGAAAAGCGCTTGATGTGTATCAAGGGTTAGCAAACATACGCCATTTCTCTTCAACTGGTTAGTACAGAAAAAATGTTAGAAATCCGTAAATCATCAGATCGTGACTGAAAGTGAAACGTGTGCCTTCCGACAATCGAGTTCATGAGGGTTTCTATTTTGTTGGCTATAAGACGTCGAGAGAGTATATGATACTTCTAAACTTGAAAAAATGTTAAATAGACGGAATGTATGATGGAGAACCTATGTAGTTGATGGCTGTAAAGGCGTAAGCGAAGTATCGTGTATTGATAAAACTTCTTTACCACGTGAACCACTTTTACCGAATCGTTTGTAATGAAGCAAATGGACCGTGGTCAGAAATGAAATGCTTGATACTTATTAATGATAAAATAATTGGTGGATACTTTAGGAAGTGAATCTATTGTCCTTTTCTTGCTGTGTCCCAATAAAGATTTGGCACTTATTTCATGTATGAAACCTTTCAAATGAGATTTTGGCAATAATATTTTAATAATGCTGTTGCAGCTAGTTTTAGGAGATCGTTTCCCCACTCTTTTCCTTCACATCACGGTCTTGATACGGGCTTTCTAGTGGTGCTTGCAATCTTGGATTTTATGTATTAAAGAGAGTATTTATTGCTTGAATTGTAGAATTAGTAACACTCCATATGAAATAGCTTAAGTTAAGGACGAATGCATAGTAGTGTTAAGTAAATGGTTAAATTCACTTTCCAGTGAACCACAAATTCACAGCACAAGAATAGGCGATGTAATGAAGACTAGAAGAAACTATCGACTAGTTTGTTAACAATAGACAGCTTGAACCACGCAGATTTTATGTAGCAGAAATCCATATGGGTTTAAAACAAATTAATTAGATATCAATAAGAATATTAGATTGTTTTTCAACCTTAAGTGTATGACTCATAAGAAATAATTAAGAAATCACAACACTGTCGAATAAGAAAAGAAGGCTAGCATGAGAATTGGTTAAGTAGACTCAAATTTTTCAATTGTCACACAGTTCTGATAATTAAGTGCGATGGTTATTTCAGTATTTTAGTTAATCTTTATAGCCATTCATTTAAAATGTTGGTGACAGCGATTCAAAAATCATTGATTTAATATTTTAAAATTATACATCCATTTTCTTATATTTTTTGCTGTAATAATTTCAGTATGACCATAAGACAAACATTAATTGAATTTTTTTTTTTAACAATGAACAGCATTAATTGAACTTTTCTTGCAACTCAGTGACCTATCTTACCAAACACAGCGAAAAGTATCCTCATACAACAGGAAAAACACAAAATTACAGTCTTCAACATTTATACACAGCTTAAACTTTCACCTTTGTGGAGGAAGCGTGAATTGAATGGTAAATGGTTTGAAAGTGAGCAAAAAACTACATGCATATCAAAAAAGTTTAAAGCTTGGGTCATCATTAAGAAAAAAATCTGGAAGAGGAAGCAAATAGAATGTTTAACGGTGATGTAAAATAAACATTTTACCAATTTCAAAACAGCCACAGGCAATAAATAGCCTTGTCGATTTTACGCCACAGCTCAAAGTTATCAATAGCTAACAATGATACATACAAAAGAAAAATCTGCACGAGCCACAAGCACGTGACGGAGGTTTCTGGTTTACGATGCCAGTAGAATACTTGTCGGCCTTGACAAGATTCTTGGAAGAAAATAAAACCATCTAATTAAAGATTTAACTAGGTTCCGTATTAATTGCACTTAGATGCAAGATAACAGGACAGAAAGCGAGACAGGGCTAAAATGTCCACAAATAGTCGATTGTACTGGCAAATAATTCGACTTATAACTCTTCGATTGATCAGAAGTTTCTTTCAATAGCAGAGTCTTTCATATCATTCCAAGATTGTCGATCACGATCCTGGCGATATGATTAAAATTATTAATGCAGCCTAATTACATCAGGAATGAGGCAGTTGAAGACATGGATGCTGCAAAGTATTCGCGAATCCCTTCTTTAAATCAACTCTTACAAATTATTAAAATGTTAGCAATTTATACATTTTTAAAGAAAACATTAATTGTAATATATATAAGTAATAAAGATGTCAATTATAAATACAATACTTAAACCCATAAGTTAATAACTTGCATATTTCAAAAGTTATTAAATTGAGTTCTCATAACCGTTGCATTCAAACGCTGCATGTTTAAAGCTTTTGCATATGGATCTACGAGATAATTCTAAACAACGTTTCTAGAAAGGACCGGTTTGCCAGCCTTTGGAAAATAAACTTTTGTCTTGATCGGAGTATAAAAAAAAAATAAAGCAATTTCTTATAAGTTGTGTAAAAAAACATAAAATTTGATTAGAATCGCATTAATTAAAATTAAAAATAATCAAATCACAATATGAGACGCATTTTCCCTTCTATTTAAACAATAGTTAAAAAATTTATAGATTTAAATCGTGCAATAATAAATCTGAAGAATCTCTTGAAAATAAAAAAAATATGTTTTGTAACAATGAATAATTCCATAAAAAAGCAAAATATCTTATCCTAGCTTCTTAAAACAAATTACTAAAACGTTTCCACTTGTCTTAATGGTCTGCTTCTCACTAGATCAAAAGATTTGGTTAAAATAGATGAGTGAAAAAAAAAATCATTTTAATCGAGAGTCATCTCAATTCAATTTAATCTAAGTTCAATGTAAATAAATTTATATAGTTCCATTAGAGATTTAAAAAGTAATCTAGTATTTTCGAAGTATATTTTGAAATGAAATGTAGTATGTTTTACAGAAAATTATGCAAGCATTAAATATATATCAAAAATTGAAAGCACACAGAGTATTAGTATTAAAATAAGGGAAACTCACATAAAATAATCAATGTAACAAACTTTACTAATGCACCAAACTTCCCAATTATTATTGGCATTTCCCATCTACTAATAAATTATCAGATGGAATGAAACTTTATTTAGGATCAGTTTTGATTGCTTTCATTCCCCCCCCCCACTTAGAAGCGATGCTTATTGAATTCTTTTGCGAATTTGTTTTCTACTGGTCTACTTTTTTTTTTCAAATGCTTGTAATATTTTCTGAATATAAACATCGCTTTTCCAATCGCTTTTTCCTCATTTGTTTGAAAGTAATTTAATTTGATGATCGTATAAACATCTTATACACATTATGTCAACACAAGTTTTTCCTTATGTAATCCAAGGATGAGAGCCAATGATTTAGATTAAAATAAGCAAGTTAAAAACCAAAAAAAAAAAAAAAAAAAAAAACATCAATTGAATAATTCTTAGAAATTTTACAATATATAAAATAGTTAGCAATAAATTTAGTAGCGGAATAAGTGCATTTTTGGTTTTAGATTCAAGAAAATCATTTTAATTTATTCGTACTGTTTACAAATTTAGTTGATTATTTCAGTGAAAGTAGAACAACAATTTAACTACGATATTTCACAAATCACTAAATTATGTGAATCACGTTACATATTTTATTCCGAAATTTTTCTTAATGTGCGAACTATTTTTAGAGTCGCTCTAAAAATAGTCTAACTTAACATAAATCTTCAACAAACGAAATAAACTTTAATACCCCCCTAAACATTATTCACCCGAAATAAGAAATAACAAATTTTAAAAAATCACTTAATTCATGTGACTTGAAATAGCTTATATCAGTCTTGTTACCAGAAATTTCACGAATTTGTGTTCCTGTAAAGACCAAAAATGCTAAAAATGTAAAAAATTACCACAAAAATATGAATTTTAAATTATATATTAAATGTAATGTGAAAAAATATAACCGCTTTACGTATTTAATTTTCAACCTTCGAATGAAAACTATTTTTTCTTCTATTAGAAACAGTAAGAATTAATCAGAGGTCAGTACTATATCTACAATATGAATAATCATTAACATTCTCTTTAATTTTTTTTCTTTCCAATTAAGATATGTTTATTCTCTCACAGACAAAAGTTAAGATGGTAAAAAGTTATAACATGCATGTTAGCTTGATTTCTCTTAAAATATTATTTTCTATATAACCGTTAAAAAAATCTACGTAGCATAGTTACTTTCTATGATCAGGTTAAAAAACATTCATGCATATTTCAACTTCAAAAAAAAAAAAGAAAGGAACAAAAATGAATTACCTCAAATCCCTCGGTAACGTTCGGTATATAACCTTCACAAATTTGTAGCCGCCGGCAAGATAGAATGCTGTAAGTGCAAATACTATAGAAACAAATACGTTCACGCCGACAACAAGCCACGAGGAAAAGAAGAGTCCAAAAAACAGAGCTCCACGTGCTGCGTGGACAGTTTTGTTTAATCCAAATAAGTCATTAAAAATGTCCAGCACAAAACAGTACACCCAATACATATCCTGGCAGTCCATCATACCGCAGAGACCAATCTTGGGAGACATCTTTATCAAGAGGACAGCAGCCGGTAACAAGAGCACATCAGAACTAGACGCACAATTGTTTCTATTCTCAAAAATACAATAGCACTAATGATCTGAGTATTGCGGAGGAGGAAACATAGTTGCAAGCATTAAGATGCAATTATTTGAACAGGAGACAACAGTAGGGAAAAAAGGAATACTTTCCCTATTCTAGTTCTTCGGAGATGAGATGTAATACAGGGTTTCCTTTATAAGTTCCCTCCAACAAATCGACATCAGTTAGGCGAAAGATTCCTTCGCATTTTTCTTTATTTTAATTCGAGGTCATCCCTAATAATTGTAAACTTGAACTGATAAAGATCGATAAACAAACAGCGCTGTGCAGATAAGTAACAAATTCGAGGAACAATCAGCTCCTGCCTCTCAGTCAAGTGTTGAGTTCGGAAACTGGGAGCCACATCAGAGCTGTTCTGAAAGTGTCGCAAGTTTCTCAACGATTAACATTCAGAAGATTACTTCATTTTCGAAGGGTGGCCCATTTTTTTCCCCTTCCTTTTCTCAACGAGGTAGAAGTAGCAAAAGTGCAAAGCATACGCTCTTCCAGGTCATGAGGTTCAGGTAAGCTGAGCAATTTAAGATTTCATATTAATTAATCCGAGTACGTTAGTGTTGAATTTATAATGAACAATCGAGAACTCGTGAAATTTCTAAATTTAATTATGTTTTGCTGCATATTTTATTACCTATGTTGTAATATATTCACATGCGGAATCAAGAACGTTTACTACAATCCTAAGGTTAAGTTGTTATACGTACATTTATAAGTTAAATCCACAAATGTTTAAAAGAGTCATATTCGTTGAAATAAAGCAAAATCAATCTGAAAAATATGCATGAATGATTGATAATAGCAAACCCTTTGAAGTAAATTAATAAGTTAATTTATCCTGAATTTTTTTTTTATTACATAGTGTATGTATGTATATATATTAAGTACTGGTCTTATTTTTCCAAATATTCTAGATAACAATACAGTTGCTAAAACAAAAAAAAATTTTGTCAACAAAATACATGCTAAAATTTAGCTTTTTGTATATTAATTTTTGTATATTAATTTCTAAAAATTTAATTCGATAATTTTTTTCACGAATTATTTCTTCGGCTGACCCATTAAAATTATCAAATAAAATTTCTTATCTTACCGGATCTAAAACTACATTAATAATTTATATAAATACACTGATAATTCATAACCTACGACATACATAAATAGTTAAAACTTAATGCTCACGTTTAAATAATATGTAATTTTAGCTACATTTTTGTAAGTTTTTTCCTTTCAGAAATGAATTTTACAAAAATATTCGGCGAATAATGGAGAAATAATTGCAGATTTTGGAAGACCAAACATCTTTAAAAGAAAGTTATTTTCATAAGCATTAGTTTCTCACCTAAACGTGAATCAGGTTATTAAAATACTTCTAGCTTTCATTTTTCATTCGAGAATTTTTACTTAAATGAGCTACTAAAAATATATATAATGTATTTTTATACTGATTTAGTATTCTCAATTAAAAAAAATAAATGCCCCGAAATGAAGTTAAACAAAAATAAATCTATTTAACAAACGCAACATATTTCCACTTATCAGATGAAGAAAATTCTGATAAGATACTTTACTTATCTCTCGCCGTAAACAAATTACGAAATACTTATCTCTAACTTTAATAATCACTATACGTCTTATTGAATCATATGGCACACGAATTTCTAAATAACATTAGGAAATTTTATTCCAATTTATGGTTTTATGCAATGTTACGAAATGTTGAGCATAAAATATTTTAAAAGTGGTTTCGAGAATATAAAATATAACCATTAATACGAAGTCTACTCTTTAAAAATTAATATTGCCAAGTAATAAATTTATATAAAATACTATCGAATCAAGTAATATGGTTTCTTGTTGACATTATTTTTTTTATTTCATACAAATCAGAAAACAATTAAAAACATACAAAATTACAAAAAGAACTCTAACTTTTACTTCGATTTACTTGCCAAATTTTATTATGTGATATAGTAATTAAGAAACTTATTATTTGTATTAAATTTTTAATACGAAAATAAATTTTAAACGAGGAATAAAAAGATAACATAATACAAAATTTACACACGCAAATTCACAAAATTTACAAACACGAAAAGAATTCAATAAAATTATAATGATTAAAAATAAATTTATAAATTTTTATATACTGTCAACTTAAAAAATTGACATAGAATTTTTTTAATTATTTTTGAAAAAATTGCCAAATATTTTTAAAAAACCTAAATTGCATATAAGTATTTAAATGAAATTAATTTTAATTCGAAATTCATTATTATAAAAGAGGAATAATTTACGTCGCTAATAATGAATTTTAAATAAAAGATTCTTTTTATAATAATTATTTAAATTGTTTTCAATCCTGTCTTCCATAAGAAGATAACTAATAAATTTATGAGAATTTACGATAAAAATTTCTAAAATCAATTATTAAAAAAATAAGTTTGAATTTCAAATACTTTTAAAGAAGTGGAATCAAAAGATGGCGCCACGAATCAGACTTTTAAAGTTCCAAAGTAAAATTTTCGTGTATGAAACTTTAATCTCGGATACAAAAATATATGCAATTGAATCTAAAATACGTGCTCGTAATGTATAATTCCTAATAAAATATTAATAGAAATTATTTATCTTTATTCTTTTCAATACATAAATTTTAAAATTAACTATTCAATCGAATTTGATCGGTTCTTATCAAAAAATATTTTTAAATAGATCGGAACAAATTCCTAAAATATTTGCATAATTTTACTATATTAGAAGCACAGGTCAACACTAAGTAATGTAGTATGAGTTAAAGAAGATATTTTTATTAAACAAAAAACTAATATTTTACACGAAGGGAAATTTGAAATTCGAGATGTTCATTAACAATCGTTTTGATAAAACATAAAATATATATAAATTTTTAAAAAAAAATTGGCAAAGAATGGATTTGTGTAATGGAATACAAAAATATTAAACAAAATTTTTAATGAATTAAAACCTAGAATAGATTTCCCGCCATATGAACTCCAATACACTTGCCATTTTCAACCTTTCAGACAGACAAGGGGGAAATGAGCTCATTTATCTGTAAAAAATAGATTCACTAATGACTTTAGAGTCATGTACCCCATGTTACTTAAGATAGGAGGGAATAAAAACTTAGGCATTAAGACAAAGATGGCGCTTCTCCATGAATCACACAGGTATTTTTCCTTTTATACATAAAATTGTGAAATGAGTTCAGAAGTAATTAAGTATTCTAATGGTACTTAATTCTTGTAATTATTAATTTCATTTGTTTATATTTAACTCGATATTCTCACTTTTTACTAGCGACTGCCTGACAATAAGAATTCGTTCTAATATTATCGAAAATATTCAAATCTTTTATTTATTCCGAAAAGAAAGAAAAAATGACGTTTTTACTTACGTTGATTTTCTTTCAGAAATAGTATAAAGTATGTAAAAATAATAGTAATAATTTTCGATTTAGCTGCATTAGTTCATGTCAAGTTTGTTTCATTTGTAATGCAATAGTTATTTATTTAGAAGGAAGTTTTAAAGGTAAATGGCAACCGATTGTTTTTGCTGGCAGTTTAATTTGATTCAAAATCTATGATTTTTCGTATTCAAAAGAAAGATTACTCTTAGAAGTTTCGTGAATACTTTACTTTTTTTTCTCTCTCTCTCTCTCTCTATAAATGGCAAATTTTTAAATTTGTGTATTGACATATAATCTGCTAATGTACAGTCTTCGCACTTAAGAATTTTTCGGAAAATATATGAATTTATATATATATATATATCCATACATAAACTATAAGTACATAAAAAAAAAATCCGAGTTCTTTTTACTCTAATTTTCTTAACTTGAAATAATATAAAAAAGGAATTAATTTACGCATAGACTTTTGTTTTAAATAATCCAAAAATAAATTGATTTGAACTAGCAAAGTTTAGTACTTTTGCAAACATTATGTACTAGTTTAGTACATTAAAAAATAAACTTGTCTTCATTCGCTTATTACATTTTTTTAATACACTTTATATAATACACCTGTTCCTACAATAATAAATGAGAGATATTTGATAATATATTCCCTTAACTCACTTGAAATATATCATTGCTTAATAGTAGCAGTATTAACTTGCAAAAAATATAAATGGGTTTCAAAATCTTTAATAAAGTGACTTACGGTGTCAGTTTGAGAAATACAAAATTAGAATCAGATCTAGAGACTATTCATAATTCATATTTAATTTTTTTTTTTTTTTTTTTTTAGAAAACAATTTTTAAAATAATAAATCTCAATTACTTCTAATATTTAATATGAAAATCGTTTTGATTTTCGATTACTTTTATGCGAAAGTTACAAATTATTTTATGTTCTGATTGATTATATTTAAAATTAACACATTAATCTTGTAAATATTGATTTTATTTAGATTAGATCCACATTTAATGTAGGTGTTTTTACAACCACTTCTCTCTACTTATTTTTTCAAGTAAAAAAACTATTATTGTTAGCTTGGATATTGACATTAATAAGTAAAACTGACAATTACTGTTTTAAATATAATTTTAACAGCGCTTACACGGAATATTCAGTTACTAAAAATATGATAGTAGATTACAATACCTTTTTGATAAAAGGCACCCAACCACGAATATGTTCAAAAATTAAATTGTAATAGTTCCAATACATACTTAATATCTTACATTTTATAAATTAACATACAATTCAGCATTGATTGAGACAACATTTAATTCTACAGCTGAAGCAATAGGTTGCTTCAGCGGGTATTTAAGATCAATAAGTTTTGAAATTTTTAAATTTGAATGTGTTTCACCGTTAAGTGCTAAAATATTCAATATTGCAGAAGCTTACTAGACAACTGCTTTCAAAGAACTTACAATTTTAAAAAACAGTTTAATTTATTAATTATTGTTGGTAATATTGATGCTACATATTCTCACTTCCTTTATTTATCGAATAATATATAAAACACATTACAGAATGTAATATTCCTAAAAGTGATTTGAATTCGGAATATTATACAAGTATCGATTTGAAAAGAAGTTTTTGGAATTTATGAAAAAATGTTCCCGCTGTGCGATCATAGAATTTGACTGACTCTACCATTCAAAAAAGTGGTAGGAAAATCAGTGTAGCAAAATCGGATTCCTTACCTTTAAATCTTGAAGATGTTTTGCCTAAATAAATGGAGCGCGACGAATTTCCTTTTCTCATAAAGTTACAGCAGTTTTTATAAAACTCATCCTCATTTTAAATTTTTATATTACGCATACATAAAATAGAACACTGAACTATTTCAGACAGTACTTTTTATCAGCTAGGATTCCTGTATCACATACTCAAAAAGCAATCTTGAGTGAAGGAAAGTTTCAGTTTCACAATGTTCTGTAGCTTAATAGGCCTTTTTAAACTAAATAATTCTTGGGCCTTTATTATTTATTAATTATTTTTAATTCCAAATTCAATCATTGACGTCTGCAATATTATGCATTTATTTGCTTAGACAATTGTTTATAATTTGAGAATAAAAATCCCTCAACTCTGAGATAAAATACATTATTAATTAAATAAAATACAATATAAATATACAATCAAACTATCTAATAGCAAATCTGAAAATTTGTACCACTTTTTAAAACTCAGGAAAATTGCAGGGGGGGAATGAATTTTTATACACTAAATTAATTTATTTTTAACAAGCAAGGTTATTGAGGAAAATCTTATGAAGTATGATTGACAAGGAAACACTAAATAAACAACCAGTTATTTGTCGAGGAAGCCATTTATTTTGCCGCACAATACATTCGACGCTACAACCTATTCAACGGCGCGGTTTTAAAAGACAAAATAATTCTTACTGAACATCTTACAAAGAAGTGCACGCGACTCTAGCTCTAATTAAGTCAGCGCAGACAAAACAATACGTTTCATTACTCTGATTTTCCTTACTGCCATTTTCACAAAAATAAAGGGAAAAAAGAAATCAATATAATTCTCTTTATTACCTCAGTTGCTTATAGGAAAAAAAACTTCATAGACATGACATTTGTATAATTAGTCAGATTCAGAGAAACTAATCTAATTACTACCCGTACTGTTCCAATCATATTCTGATCTATACAACATTTTCAGATTAATAAATGAACGATGACTAATAATAATGAAAAAAAAAAAGCAGCAAGTGCTAAAGTCATGAATTATGCATTTTCGCTACGGCGCGTGGCTTACATAGAAATCTAAATTAAAATAAGCAAACATTTTCGTCGGTATTAAAAACGTAGAACATTAGATATGCGTAAAATATTCCAAATACTAATGACACTTCGCATATATTCTACGAAAATTTAAAATAATTAAATTAAAAGCATTTTTTGCGTCATTCTTTGTCTTGCATGAATAGTGACTTCTTTTTTTAACAGTAATAGCCATTTGAACATTAATTCATAGCAGTATTGGACGATTCGTTAAATAAGGAAAGTCTAACGCTGCACCCAGTGTAACCCTAAAACCAGATTTCGACTGTACAATTCTGATATAACAGAGTGGAACTGCATCATTGTAAATGATTTTCTATAAGCATGTGATTCCATAAAAAAATCTCATAAAAACACAAAACTTCCTGAAACATTTCTTAAAGGAATACGATAACACTATAGTTGAGGAAATTTGTGGCCATACATTTGCAAACATCAATTATACAACAAAATCCCAATCTCATTAATATTCCATTAATGAAAATTTGAGGTTTGAGCTGGAACCGGCTGTCCTCCAACAACAAGCAGATATCACATGATTTCTAGGAAGAATGAGATAAAACATTTACAGACGTTATAAAAAATCTGGCAAGGCATAATATTTTATTAGAATACTTAGACGTCATTATCGAGGCGAAAAGCCAAGAAAATTTTAATTTTTCTGCCTTGAAAATATGTAGAGTTAATCATTTAGGCGCCAGAATCTGCTTTTTTTTTTTTTTGCCAGTCATTTTATTTTGATTTCTAATGTTCGTGATTATGACAGACACTTTCAGCTTAAACCGTTATGAAATAATGTTTATAATACATACGTTAGAAGTATAGTTACTTTCAAGAGCATTATTTTTAGATTATATCTTAAATAAACCATACATAAAAACGCATATTTAAATTTCTACGTATTGCGCACTAGAATATATAATAATAATATACATTTTTTGTACGAATTAACAGTTCAGTAACATTTCATTTTTATATAACTAACTTAAGATTTTTTTTTCTATTATTGTTTGAATGCAAAGTATACCGATTTTGTTAAATCAAAGTGAATTTTCACACTGAAAATCAACGCAACAATTAGCTGAAAACAGAAAATTGGTTTAACATTTTCGTTGAGAATTTTAACATAAATTAAAACACTTCGAATGAGAAAAAAACTGACCGCTCCCTTTCCTTCCCATGACTTGGCGATTTTCCATCAACAGAAAGGAAGTGACTAGAATCAACGAATGTGCTCATTCGAAACTGCATGGAAGAAGGAGAAACTCACTTCATTTGCATAATTTTTTTTACCAACACAAAGTCATTTCATAGAAGTTGTACAGAATTTAATGCTTGCATTTCTAAAATTATTCCATAAATATCAAGATTCTCACAGAATTTCAGAATTCGTACATGTATTTTCTGCGGAGGACATTGGATTAGACTCGTGGGAAGAAATAAATCTTGTCTTAGTAGATCCGGATTCCAAAATAGTTATAAGGTTTTCCCAAGATGCATGTAAAATTTCAAATGAATCTGAGATTATTTCATTTCATGCATGGCGACAAGACATTTCATTCTGAATAAGAAAGTTTGACGACTTCATTCGCAAAATATTTTCAGGGAATATCACTAAAAATATTTGGAATAATTAACATTCTTTGAATGAAATTAATAGATAATTTTCGTTTGAAAATATTTAACAAGTCATGTTACATCTATTAGCGAGATTTAGAGCTTAATTTTATGCAGTGTAATTTAAAGTCTTTGGTTCTGTTTTAGAAAAAAAAATACCTAGAGGGAAAGATATAATTTTGAAATCTATAATGATGATGACATATTATTAAATACATAAAACTAAATAGAATGAAATGGTCATGTCATCTTTTAGAACGATTGCTGAGAGAACAACTTTTTAGGTGTATAAAATTCTGTGGAAAATCTAGAGCAGGGGTCGGCAAAGTGGTCTATATAGACCCCTAGGGGTCTATTTAACAACAGTAGGGGTCTATCTGACCCAAGGGATCGAATGGGGGTATATTGGTACTCGAAGGAAAAACAGTTCTTAATACACAAATCAAAAATATGTGAAACTTTACGAAATGGCTTAGCCATTTATGCTGGCATTTCCAAGTCCGTATATGGTTGAAGCCGGTTTCAGTCACGTTAACTCAATTTTAACTAAAAACAGAAATAAATTAAATGTGGAGCTTCGAGGAGATTTACGGTTAAAATTGGCTAATTTCGAACCCAATATAGCGAACCTTGCCAAGAAACACCATGCACACTCATCTTATTAAGAAGTAAAAAATCTGTAGCTACTTTACTTACTGTTTCTGATTTATTAAATATTTAGACTGATATATAAGTTTTATTTTAATTACCTGAAAATTACCTTTGTGGGGGTCTATGGAGATTTCGAAAAATAATATAGGGGGTGATGATCAAAAATGTTTGGCGACCCCTGATCTACAGAATTTAAAATGGAGAGACACCCTGGATAAGGATTTGGTTAAACTAAAAGAAAATAAAGCTTCATTACTGGGATTAGGGTGGGATGGAATAAACTTCAGAAGAGTAAAATCTGATTTTACTGGCGCAAGATCCTCAGAAGGGATAAGCTAAGCGGAAAACCGAGTAATCTTTGATAAAATGAAGTCCTTCAGTAAATCATTGGATAAGAACTAATTGATAATATCGGAAGAGGAAAGATTTCTGAAGTTCAAGGTCTACACGAGCTCTCGTTCCAAATATTCCAGCATTTCCCCATACATATAAGTAGTAATGGCTACACCTAAATACATATTTGATTGCTGATTTTCTATTGAAATTTTACTTTGTATAATATTACTATTTTGATATTACTATGACATACATATAAAAAATTTTTTGATAAAATAAAAATTTTCATCTACCAAAGAACTTTGGTGGATTATTAAGTCGATTTCTACAAACGATAAGAAAATAATTTTACTATCACCGAAGAAATTTTTTCATTAAGTTACTACAAAATAAGATCGTTTTTTTTAAATTTTAAGTTTTCATTTTATTTATTTTTTTATTAATTTATTTAAAGACAAATATATTTAATGAAAATATATATTTTTAAACTATGTTCAAGATAACTTTATTTTGAATAAGTGGTAAAAACAATTCGTTTGATTTCTGAAGGAAATCTAAAATGAAACAAATAAGAACTGAGACCAAGAAAAACAAATCCTTTCCAGATTTGTGGAAAAAGAAATAAAATTTGACGTCAAATGTCGTCGGTCACTGAGTAAATAAGATTCAAGCGTACAGTGAGGAAAATGTCAAGTAAAAAGGATTTCCTTAGTTAGGTGAGGAAAAAATATAGGATGTCTAAAACTAAAATAAAACAAACTAAATTTAACAATCTCGATTCCAAAAAAAATTTAACCTGATAAAAAATAAGTCTTCCTTATTACTTTCAGATAAAAGATTTGAGATACTAGTTTTATTTAATGACAGAAAATATAAACTGTAAATCTAGATGGTATCTTTCTATTACAACAATGAAAATTGATAAGTTTCTAGATAGCATACATTTACAGAGAAAAATACACGTTTATTCAATTTAACTTTTAATTTTAGAAAACATTTCATACCCGTCAAACAAGAGATGCATCGATTCCATTTAATGCGACGTATAATTTACCGGAAAAAGTACAAAAAAAATAAAAATTTCGTTCACTTCGATCTAAAAGTTTTCTAAATATTATGGAAATGAAATCTTTATTTTCTATAAGATTTCTAAATATATTTCTAAAAATAAATGCTTCTTTTCTCTTATCTTCTAATGATTATATTAATTTTGTTGATATTTCCAAAATATTTAAAACAACTGGCATGATTTTATTGAACTTTATTGTATCATTAGTTTATAGAAATGAGCAAAAGTTTTTGCTTACCAAAATTATAAAAAATTCAATTTTAAGACATTAAGATTTACTGATGTTTAATACTTTTTTATGAATTTACTAACCAACGTTAACAAGATCTAAAATCAATTTTAAAGAAAATTGACGAAAAAATCTGACATATAATTTTAAAGTGAAATAGAAGTTAGGTTCCTAAATTGTAATCTTATAAGATATTAGTTTTTTTAAAAATTAATAAATCCATCAATTTAAACGTGTAGTTTCTGCACTAACCCATTTTCACTAATGGACTCAAATTTATAATATATCACTTTTTAACTATTTTCTAGTCCCAATTGTATGAGCAAATGAGACAATATCAAAAGCCTCTCCTGCTTGAAAAGCTTTTAAATAGTTATTTGGTTGAACAGTATTTTTACATTTATTTTTTTTTTGCATTTAAACAAAAAGTAAATTGTAAAATGGATCTTAATAAATATATTAACTTTTCAGACATAAGTTACTTATTTAATGATTGCACTTAAGAGATTATATATAACCTACATAAATATAATTTGATGATAAGTTCTTATGTTGAAATTTGAACATATAAAAGTTTAAACTAAATTTCTGGGTAATTATAACTCATGCAACAAATATAGCAAATATTATATTATGAATATGAAACATATTTGTAAAAAAGCATACAGGCTTATTTGAATCAGGTTTAAAACTCATGGGGCTGTCGTACCACTGAGTTTAGTTTTAGAAAAAAGTAAAAAATTTAAAACTTACCTTCCAAATTTGAAAAAAAAAAATTTAAACTTAATTTTACATAGCTAATTCTAAAAAAACCTAAAGTAAAAAAGGAATAAATAACGTCAAATTTTAACACAAAAATTAAAATTTTTTTAAAGATTACAATTTATATATTTTAATTTATTTAACTGATAATCAATTAAAATTTCACACATTTCTAAAAATTTAAGGTTTATATTTTCTCAGACTTAGTGAAAACATTGTGTATCGTAGTTGATGTATCTAAATAACTAAACAAGTCTTAACACAAAAGTCTAAAAATCTAACATAAACTCCTCTAAATTATAATTGGATACTAATGGCAATGCAGCAGATAAATTTATTTGCCAAGCAATTGAAATAAGAGTTTATAGTCATTAATTATATAGGTTTATTTTCTATTTGTCAATAGTAACTTTTGATACATGTCCAACTTGACCAGGATCTATAGTTCATAGTGAAATCTGTTGTTACTTATGACACTTCGCAAAACCCAGCTTGCCCATTAGGGACTGGGCGGATGAAGTCAAAAAGAGCATCTTCCATTTTAGAACAGAACAACCCCAACAAGGAAGTATGACTTTGGATCATAAATGGTAGCATCATCTGGATCTTCCAATATTAGAGATAGGAAGTCAAAGAAGACCCAAGGCGTAGTTCCTATCACCCCAAGAGATTAATTTGGAATGGGAACATGAGGACATAGCAACCAGACATATTTTACATGTGCCAGTAGCCATTAGTGAACACGATAGATCTTTGGATAAGCCGGGATTCAAACTCACTACCTTCCGGTAATGAGATCGATGCCTTAACCAACCAGGCCACTGTCGCCCCATAGTGAATTCTAAACACAGTAAAAATTAAGATTAAGGTAAGAATCAAACCCACAAGCAATTTAACTGATAGTCAAAGAATTAATTATTTAGCTACCTGATTATCCTGTAATTGAGTTTAACTTGTAATTAGGTCTCTGATTACCCCATCATGTTGATAACATTAAAATATAAATCTCAAATGCATGAAAAGAACATCTTTACTGTTTAAACATATCTTTTAACAATAATCAAAGAGTTAGAATCAAATAATCAAAATTACTTTAGCAGAAGCACATCATCGCTAATTTATCAGAATAATTACAAGTCTATTGACAACTCAAAAATCTTTTCCTTTCTCCTGATAACAAATAGGTAACATGTTATGGAAAATAACCTGAAATAGATATTAATCAGAGTACTACTTGACAAAGAACTAACATTGAGCAATATACTTTGCACAAGTTGGGGGAAATATCCCATTCATGTGTGTGTGATCACAAGCTTCTTACCTATCAAGTCGCAGGTATCTCTCATGTACACTGAAAGTCTCCCTTCCAATAATCTAAGAGCATTACTAAAGTAAAAAATTGATAGTAAGAAATCATAAGTGCACATATAAAATATTGGCCTTTGCAAACAAAAATTTCACAATAGCAGCTTGGTTTGTTTTATTTTAGAACACAAATTGATAGATTAAGGGCATGTCCGAACCATTCAGCTACTAGCTTGGCAAATTTCAAATGCGATTTTTCAGAATTTACTACAAAATATTTACGCCATTTATAACTTTATCTCTCATAAAAGGATAATTTTATATAATGGCAAAAATAATATTTGGTGACATAACATTTTAATCAGATATATATAATTTAGAACTGTTAATAAGATTTTTAGTAATTTGAAATGAACACTGATTTAAAGAATTATAATGCTGAATCAAAATTATTCTATAACACTAATAAACAATGTAAACTTAGAAAATTATTTATCTAATAAAACAATAAACTTGTACTTCTTGACAAATACAAAACACAAGGTGTAATTTTTTGGTATTTACGTATTAACGCAACCAGGCCAAAATTCGCATAAATCGCCAAATAGGCGACAAAGTTGATGGCGAAAATGGTTTTCAATTAGTGCTAAAAGGAATAGCCAAAAAATTTCCACCGAAAAAATAATTCTGCAACTTATTCAAATTCGAAACCGGAAGGGTTTAATTGCTATTTTATATTTTAAAACAAAATATAAAAAACTGTATTAAAAATTATCTGTAATTAATAAATGTACATTTTCTTTCTATTCATACTTTCTTACTCAAACTTATAAATCGCGCCAACCTGGTTATGATAACACACAAGTACCAATTTTTTTTATAACAAAGATTTTACTTTTAAATAATTTCAACATTTCAAATGCTATGGCTTTTTTTATATTTTTAATGGCTTTGAAATGAAATATTTTTTACTAATAGACTTTAATAGTTACATATTTTTTTGGGTACTATTGATAAATCTTTAAGCATTTTTAATACTCATAAAATAACTGCAATTAATTTTCAGTTAATGTTCTTGTGGGGGTAAAAAGTAAACAATTTTTCAATAATTTTGAAACACTCTATGAAAATATCAGGTGTACCATTAATGAAAATCATACAGCTTTGTAATATTACTCAAACAAAACACACAGCTTCACAAACAAATCAAATATTATTCAAACAAATAAAGGACAATTTAAAATTAACTATACCATAGTTTAAAGTTATGCAATAAATACATTTTTTTAAGCAAATTAATTCATTCTGAATATTTTAAATTTGCTAGAAAATAAATAAACAGTAAACACACACATGATATTGCCAGGTTATTTTTAAAAAAAATTTAGTTAAAAATTTTTCATAATAATAAAATCATTTTCGAATTATATAATCATACAAAAGGAACCAATAGGTCATCAGAATATTAGAAACATCTTTATAATGCAAATTTATAATCATTTATAATCTAATTAAAGGATTTAATTTGCAGTCTAATTATAAAAGATTAAAAGAAACTTAATTTCTCTATTATCCAATTCCACAAAACTTGATAATTTTTTTTTTATTATTATTATTTAATAAAGAAAATATTTCATGATAGATTTTTTTACATTGATCAAACAAATTTATAAAAATTAATTTCTTCATAATATAAGAAACAAAAAATTTATTTTATTTCAGTTTCTTATCTTCAATCTTAAACAGTACTTTTTGCTAACATACATTATTAACTCTTATAAACTTAATAATGCACTTTCATGAATAACTTAGCAAATTCTTAAACTTAGCTTTCATAATAAATCTGTTATACTCGCCTGTGTACAAAAGACATACTTTTCATACAAAATTTTGAAGGATAAAACCATAATACTGTTCATTATACATAATTTACAATATTTTAAATATACAAATAGATACTTTCTGCAAACAAACAACCTATTTAACAAATAAAACATTTTAATCTTCTTCACCAAAAAACACTCATATCCAGAACTAAATGAAAAATCACTCGAAATCTCTTTTAAATCAGCAACTGAATCTTCATATAACAAATTCTTAGTTCCATCCAGTACATTATTAATGACAAACTTCTTAAATTATTTAACCATAGCTATTTAATACAGGTTTCATTTTAAGTTGCTTTTTTTTATTCCAATTTGATTTCGAAAAGTTCTAATTTCTTCAGTTGTGGGCAGCTTAAAATATCACTCTGTAGCCCGTTTCTATGTTCGTTAACATACACAATCATACGTAACTTCTATGCCATTTTATTGTAATACCGAAGTTATTGCTGTGTTCAATTTCTTTTACTCATGGTTTAAATTTAAGTAGTTGAAGTTATATTTGGTTTGAAAGTGTATTAAATTGAAAAATTTGAATGTTAGAGCTAGTGTATAAGAAATAAAAAGGTATGAATAGTGCTAAATTGAGTTTGCAGTTTTTTAATTCTTCTGCAAGTGATGACTAGGTAAGTATTTTTACTTCATCTGTTATTCAATTCGCTGATTTATGTAACTTAATGGGTATTTTGTAGAAATATTTGACATATATATGTACATATTTAAATTAACCATGAATTATAATGTTTGTTAATTAGAAACTAAAGTTTTCATAAAAATGTATGTTATTTACATTATTGATTTAGCTCTATTACCCGTTTTGCACCAGGGTTAGATTGCATATACACTTTCTTTTATTAAGATGGCCACGACTGCCCAGTTAATTTAAGTTTTCATAAAAATGTTCGTTATTTGTGTTATATTAATTTAGTTTTACTGCCTGATTGTCTTCCATTCTAGATTGCAATATTTATATTTAACAAAATAAATGTAAAATAATTTATCTTCACAAACTTAGTTTCTAGTTATTAGTTTTGTAATGCTTTGATAAGTAATTATAATGAAATGATTGAAAATTTGATATTAGAAATCTAAAATATCACAAGATTGCAATATTTAAAGTTAGAGTTCGAGAGTGACCAGGATTTTGAAAACTGTACATCTTGCAAGATGACATAATTTAAGTTGACAAGATAACTAGGCAGTATTTAAAGTTAAAATTTGAAATTATGCCAAACCCATACTTACTAGTAAGACTTTGGAACTTTTTCTTAACATACTGGATTATTAATATATGAAACTCTAATCTGTCACCAAGAGAAGCACAATGCAAACTTTTAGGTTTTATTAAATAGCTAATAATATAGATATATTTAACTATATCTTTTACACTTACAACTACCCTTAAATATTTTTAATTTTTTATTCCATGAGTTACAGCAGAAAAGAAACACTTCAATGCCAGAAAAACACTATTAATAAGAAACCAGCAAAATAAATTAATAATTAAATTACTTATAAATAATAAGCATATTTTTTAAACTTCTTGTATTTAACATATGTTAAGCGATCTCAGGAATTCAAAAATTCAGAAGAACAACAAATGGAGCAAATAAATTGTATTTGGATATAAGAAAACAATAAAAATTTTAATTAAACGGTGTAAGAAAATTAGTGAATTATAATACAAAAACTAAGACTTGAAAACACCAAAGATTCACTGTCAAATATTAAATCAATAACGAAAAACAAAATTAATGTGAATACAAATAGATGAATTCGCATTTGCGAATTCACAGTGTTATTATATTATATAAGTTTTCTCTGTGTTTTGCTTACATTGTTAATACTCCCATTGAGTATTACGATCTTCAGAATGGATTAGTCAATTAAAAAAATACAAGAAATATAAATTAATGCATATTATATAGAATTCATTATACATTACTTACGTCAAATCACGACCAAGAGTTGTATATATTAAGCGCATGTATCTCCATCCTCCAATAACAATATACATAAAAAATCCGATTAAAAAGGAATATAGGAATGGAAAACTGTATCCTATCCATAATGCGAAAATTGTTGCATAAAATATAACAGCTCGCATCATGTGCTCAGTTTTGTACAGACCTCCGTTCTCATATATCTCGTGAGCCAATCTTCTAATAATTCTCTGAAGAATCATTTTTATAGATTAAATGAAACCGAATATATTTTTAGTTCACTAAATCACTTTATCAGCAGCTTGCTATCATAGTTTTGACATATTATGTTACGCTAAATTCAGGGACGATTTATATTACCGACGACTGACTGTTTAGCATATACGTCATTGAACATTCAAATTGCGACATAAACAATAAGCATTTCCATTGATGTTCTCGTTTTGCTCTCACCCCTTTCGGTGCTTATATAAAATCACGATGAAAATTACGATTACGATTGGTTTGTTCAATAATTTTTTTATTTTTTCCCGGTTTTTAAATATCAAGTGAGATCGGATACCGTGATTGGTCAAAAGAACCCTACTTTTACGACACGAGATTCGCAGGATTGTGTGTTTTATTATACGAATTATGCTTTGTTTAGCAGAATAATTGTGCATTTAATTTTTCACATTACTTTTAAGAATTTTTTTATTGAATTTTATGTATTTGCAACAGTGCTTATTGTTGATTGAATTATTACTTTGAAAATGCCTCTGTAAAATATGTTAAATTTTATTACTAAATAAGGAGAATAGTCTTGGAAAATCAACAATTTCTGTATTTAATTTCTGTTTTCCCACAACCAAGTTGCGTTTAAAAGTTATTTAAGTAAAACTATATTTGGTTCTTAACTCGTATCTTTTGTGATTTTACCATGTATCACCAATGAATTAATATATTCTACTTTTTGAAATTTTAATAACCTAATAAGGATATTCGCTAAAATAAAAAAATAATAACGTAACTTCTTGATTACTGCTTTCGTGTAAAAATATTACTGAATTGCTGATTTGAAAGATTGAATTTTGATTTGTTATGTTCTATAAATAGAGAATTGCTTAGGTGGCTTATGTATTCTTGCCAAGTCAAAGTCTTTAAACATGACTAATCACTCGTAACTAGTGTTGTAAGAATGAGAATAAACCGGATTTTTTCCAATGGAAATTTTTCTATGGGTTCCCAAATTTTTAAAATTGTGGAAAATTCTGAATTTTAAAAAATGTTAAAGTTCATTAAAAAAAATTATTTGTTAAATGATTTCTACTCTTATGTACGAAAATTGAAATTTCATAGAAAATTTGAAGAAAGATGCCGACTATTTGTAAAGACTGGAGACATTTCAACTAGCGTTTATTCCATTGCAATTGTTACTTATTGTAGAAAAATTTCTAAACAAAGTATCCCTTTTTTTAAAAATTATTTACAGACGCTAAGTTTCACTTTACTTCATACATATACAGAAAAGTAATGTATAAAATGAAATAAGATTGCCTGAGTTTATTCCTTCAAATTTCCCAATATTCTCCAAATTTTCCGGTTTTTTCCCAAAATTCGCTGGAACTTTACATTTATATTCTTAACTAAAATCAGCATCAAAGGAAAATGACCAAAATAATACAAAAAATATTTTATAATCGTTTGACAGATAAAATGGAAAAGAATAGACGACATTAGTTGTGACGTCATATTGTTTCCAAACATTTGTTGTTAAGCGTCATTTATCATTGAAACTGCCATAGACTTAGGTGATAGATTTTTAAATTGTTATTTTTGAAATTGATATTCATTATTTAAGGATAATGTGTTTGCTAAAACTTTTAACCTTTTGTTTGCTTCACCTTTGATTCTCGCCAAATTGTAGTCACTGTTAATCACCAAGCTGGGCAAAATCCAATCGTATTCTGGTTGCAACAGAACAATTTATTGTTCTGTGCCAACAAAAATCACCAATAAAATCGATAGCCAAACAAAAATCTCCAAGTTTGTCAAGAAGGCACTCTTAAATACAATATTAAACAAATGTTTACATTGTATTTGTTTGGAAACATGACGTCACACTAATGTCGTCAATTATAAGTGCCTCAATTTAAGTCGTAGTACATTTCGGCTCATGGTTGGTTGGGTTTTATGGCGCAAGGTCCAAAATAGGACATGCTGCAAACATTTCGGCCTAACAGCTGAGGTTATCAGACAAAGCTTTTAGCATATCGGTTAATAAGTGAAGTTGGAATATATTTATCTGTAATTCAAATGTGTTTTAAATGGTACATTTGATTTTAACAAAATAAAAGTCGTCAATAAAAGCGCTCATTCATTTCTTTACATTTTTATCAAAATTACGTCAATTAATATTTCATGACATATCCTAAGTTTTGGCAGATATTTCACTGGGATTTCAACACAAAATTTCCGAAACTGATGGTAATCCACTACATTAATGAAGCTCTTTGCATACAAAGCATAAATTTTAATAGTTTATTAAAATGAATAGTTCGTAAGTAGTTTTATTTAAGAATTATATATTATTTGAATTTTTTATATGAAGGAATAAAGTGTTAAAATAAAAAATTATTTTTGAATAAATTTCATTTTTATTAACTACTTGAACAAATTGTGTAATTTAATAAATCAGAAATTTTTAGTTACTAACGCATTATTTTTCTTAGTTTAAATTTATGTGTGATTTAAAAAATATATGTAAGTAAATTTAAAACCAAAACATAATTAGACATAATCGATATTAATTTCTTTTTAATAAACCACTTTATTCAGGCAAAATTAAATCTAAAAATTGGAAATTTAAATAAAAAATTTTTTATATTTTTTGTATTTGAAAAATGATGATTATTATAATACTTTGATACTATGATGCTTTGATGAATACTTTTAAGAAGTTTGATGATTATAAATTGGTAAAATAAAAGCAAAAAAATTCAAATAATTTTTCTGAATCAATATTTAAGTGATTTTAGTGTAAATCATCTTTAAATCTGTACAGCTTTACATTAATGTATATTACATTAATTTACACCAAATTCGCCAAAGGGCACCCTAAAGTATAGTTTTACCATTTTTTTTCCATCCTACTCCCGTCTTTGTTATCTCTGTCATTTGTTGATTTACATTAAATCTGTACAGCTTTACATTAAAATCATCTTTAAATCTGTACAGCTTTACTTTACTCTAATATTCAAGTTAACACTTGAATATTAGAGTATGAAAACAAATAATTTAATTTTTAACGAACGAATTTTAGTTTTTATTGAATTACTTAGTATAAGAGGATAGTGAATCAGAAAATATAATACAAATAAGATTATACAATAAATAGCATAAAAATTGAGGAGTTATTTTGGTTCTGTTTGAGCATGAATATCATGATTCGAGAGTTCCTTGATTATTCGTATACAATAAATACTTTTTCTTTATTATTTTTATACTAATTTTTTAAAAAATATATATTCCTTTATTATATATGAGTCTTTGAAAATAAAGACCTAATTTTACACAGAAAATTCTTAATAATGCTGGATCTCTATAAAAAAAAATTCCAGTATAAAAATATTATTATAAAGATAGCTTTTAAGCTATGTCAATCAGATATTTTTAAGGTATTTAATGCTTCTGAAATTTTGTAATTATATTGCAACTTATTGAAAAATATTTTTTTCTTTAGACTATACTTTAGGGTGCCCCTTCGATTCTCGCCAAATTGTGATCGCTATTGATCGCCAAGCTGAGCAAAATCGAATCGTGTTCTGATTGATTTAGATCCAGTCAAGGCTCTGATTGGTTAATCGTTTTTAGAATTTTAAAAATCCAACGGACGTTGCGTTATTTTTTAATATTTAACCATACCTGTTAACAATGTAATCGGCGTGAACAGGAATGGTGCCAAAAAAATCACCAAATTCGCCAAAGGGCACCCTAAAGTATAGTTTTACCATTTTTTTATCCTACTCCCGTCTTTGCTATCACTGCCAAATAAATTGATAATGAAGCATAAAAACAATTAATTTAGCGTCCTTTGAGTTGTCTTCATAAGACATTAAAAAAATGGACAGTGTCTGAGGTGGTCATCATCCATATCCCCTGTTGGCACAGAAGGCAACAAGCCAAATCTTTGATTCTAATAAGATGTAAATGCTTCTGCAAATAGTCCGTTCTAGTAAGTAAATTAAAGCAAGCAACTTCAACAGATCGAAATAGCGCTGTTAATAAGGTAAAAAATAAATAAACTAGATTCTTACATTCGTTTATTTCACACAACGAAACAAATATGAATGCAAATATATACCTTTTGTATTGAATAAATAGTATTATGTAATATATTTCACATCCTTAAATGTTCTATAATCAAAAAAAAAAAAAAAAAAAAAAAAAAAAAAATTAGAGGATTTGAAGGGATGGCTCATCTTATAACTAATTTAATCCATAAATATCATCTCCTTGGTCATTTTTTATGGATTACTAATCTAAAACAAAAGATTACCGATATATCATTCGTACCATTCATCAGACTAAGCTACAAAAACATGGCGAAAAATTGAATATTATATAATATATTTAATCATTTACCGATCATTTTATAGATTCACCTTTTTGAAAAATTCAACTATTTTTAAAAAGTAACAATAGAATTTTTTTCTTACCAACTCCACCAGGAAAAAAGTGAATTAAGAACTACAAATACAATATTATATAATAACAATTACTTTGAGAGCTTTGATAGATATAAATTTCTTTTTTTTTTTTTTTTTTGTTTTACATCCATGTGAGAAATTTAATTTAAAAAACATTTTGCTTATTGTCCAGTTCTTGTAATTTATTAAAATTTAAATATAAACTTTGCACATGGTTGATGCATTTTCTTTAAAATTTTATTTTAGTTTTAATATTTACTATTTCCTTTTCAATTCTAGAAAATAAATATTTCGTACAAGAAATAGATTTTGAAAAATTATTTCATTCTGTTATTGAAGGAAAATGCAAATTTTAGTTATCTTATTATACATTAAAAAAATCTTGTCACGAAATTAAATCAAAATTCTTTTAAGAATACTTTTTTTGCTGATATATATTTAAAGTTCTTATTTTCGTTAAAATATTTTTGGCTTTAAAATTTAAAAATTGAAATGAATAATAGCAATAATAGTTTCACTTTGTCGTTTGGCTCGCAGCACTTTCCCTGAGTGAAAGTACTTGGAATATTGAGATATCTGAATCACAAAACGTGTATTAAAAAAGAAATATAACACTAAGGTCATTTGATTAAAAGGTCAAGATATGCAAGTTATAACGCAGTGACAGAAATGTTCAAGAGCAAATACCGAGGTCGCTGGGTTATAAAAATAGTTAAGAGATCGCCGTCAAAAGTGCTATTATAGTTTTAAAAAACTTTATATATTTTAAAAAACTTTATATATTTTGAAAAACTTTATATATATGTTATTTCTATTAATTCTCTCAATTTTAGTAAAAAAAAAAATACTTAAAGTACATTTTTTCTCTGATAAATCATTCCGCAGCATACATTAAGTCTTTCAAAAATCTCAAATTTCTATATAGTATTGTATTACTTTGAAATAACAAACATATTTAATTTTTGTTTAACATAATAAACATGAACAGTTTATAATAGACATGACATACTAACTCTTAATGAGAATATTAAACCAAAGCATTTTTAAAAATAATTAGAAGTATGAATTATGTCAAAATGTTTTCCAACTACAATATGCATATTTTATTTATAAATTTTCTAGTTTAATGTATTTAAAATTCATTTTATGATGAATTTTCGACGACTAAGTAACTAGATGACTTACGGCTTTTGATTTTGTTTATTGAATCAAAACAGAGTTCGTAAGTTTTCTGGTTTAAGCATTTATCTGTGGATAACTTTTAAAAGTAATTAAATAGCAAATTCAAATTGTTATCAAAAGATGTAAATTAGAGAATAGTACGTCTCCCGGCCAGTTAATCTGGCAGTCAATGATTACTTCTGTACAGATAATTTAGTCAATTAATTGCAAATCCTTGATTGTTAAAGTGATTTATTTTCAGTTCTCGTCAGAAAGTTATAGTCTAGCACACGCTATTCGGTATACATCCTATTCAGAAAATAATCATTTACTCTTTATTATACCATTTATTATTATAATACACACAGGAGACTTATGTGGTTTTCAATTTTTATTTTAAAGATAACTCCTTTAATTTGTATTATGATACATTTTTTTTCGTTTTCTATTTAATTGATTTTGTTGATACTTCAATATTTTTCTGCTCTTAAGATAATTTGTTTTTCTCCTTTTTATTGGTATTATTTTTTACCTTATTTCCTTACAAACTTCAATTTTTTGCATTCTATCAACATCTTAATTAATGGGAACATATTACTTTTGTAAGAAGTAAGAAAAATGGAAGAAAGGACACTTCCAAATAACACATTTATTATAAACATGAGTAGAAAACAGATTTATTATAATCGCAAATACATTTAATTACAAAACAAATTACGAGTAGGGATCCAATAACAAACAAAGTTAATTAATGAACCGGATGGTTAGTAATCCTTTTTCATATCTCACTCTAAACTATATTGTATTACTTACTTTTTAAGTTCTCACCACAGGGTACTAACGCCATCTCTTGGCAGTTAATAGAGTATTTTGCACCTGTTACACTTTTAATATTTTTTAAAAATTTGTAATAGCTTGGTGAATGTGTTTCTTATCCCTTTTCCTTGTTACCCTCATGTAGCAAATATTAGCGTCGAGATTTATTATTACAACCTATGTTATTGATAAATTATAGTATTCTTTTTCATAAAATTCATTCGTAATGATATGTTTAAAATTTTATTCTGCACAAAGTTCTTTCAAATAAAATAAATTTTCGACACAACACTAGAGAAAAAATTTTAAATACTGAAAATAGAAAAAATTCTTTTCCTATTTTATGTTTCCAGAGATTTTTTACTTAAGTATGAAATCACTATAAATTAGTTTTTCTTTAGAATCCAAGAATTCAAATTCTATACTTTTATTATATTAAGTTATATAATATATTACTGGCCATTAAAATTGCTACACCAGGAAGAAATGCAGATAACAAAATTATATTTATTGGACAAATATATTATACTAAAAATATCAAGTGATTAAATTTTCCAAAAATTTGGCTGAATCGATCCTGAGAAATCAGTACCCAGAACAACCACCTCTGGCAGTAATAACAGCAGTTATACGCCTGGGCATTGAGTCAAACAGAGATTGGATTGCATGTACAGGTACAGATGCCCATGCAGCTTCAACACGATGCCACAGTTCATCAACCGTAGTGACTGGCGTTTGGTGACGAGCCAGTCGCTCGGCAACCATTGACCAGACGTTTTCTATTGGTGAAAGATCTGGAGAACGTGCTGGGCAGGGCAACAGCCGAATATGTTCCGTGTCAAGGAAGGTCCGTAAATACCGACAACATGCGGTCGGGCATTATGCTGCTGAAACGTAGGGTTTCGCGGGGCTCGAATAAAGGGTAGAGCCACGGGTCGTAACACACCAGAAATGTAACGTGCACTGTTCAAAGCACCGTCAATGCGAACAAGAGGTGACCGAGACGTGTATCCAATGGCACCCCATACCATCACGCCAGGTGATGGGCCAGTATGACGATGACGAATGCACGCTGCCAGTGTGCGTTCACCACGATGCCGCCAAATACGGATGCGACCATTATGATGCTGTACACAGAACCTGGATTGATGACGTCTCGCCATTCGTGCGCCCAGGTTCGTCGTTGATCACACCATTGAAGGCGCTCTTGTCTATAACGAAGCGTCAAGGGAAGCCGCAGCCATGGTCTCCGAGCTGAGAGTCCATGCTGCTGCAAACGTCGTCGAACTGTTCGTGCAGACACTTGTTGTCTTCGAAACGACCCCGTTTCTTGACTCACGGCTCGTGACGTGGTTGCACGATCCATTACGGCCTGCTGATAATATGCCTGTGTTCTCGGCTGCTAGTGATAGGTGGCCGTTGAGATCCAGCATGGCGTTCAGTATTACCGTCCTGAACCCATCGATTCCATATTCTGCTAACAGTCATTGGATCTCGACCGACGCGAGCAGCAATACTGCGATAAGATAAACCGCAATCCCGGTATTCTACAATTCGACCTTTATGAAAGTCAGAAGTTCTATGAACAAAACAAATTATATCAACTTTTTATTTATTTTAAGCAACAGTATAAATAGAAATAAATTGTATTACATTTTGAATAAATTTGGAATACCAGAAAAATTAATAAGGCTCTTTAAAATGACTTTGCCAACCACAGGAGCTAAATTAAAATGCAGGGAAAGTTTTCAGGAAATTTTAGGATTAAAACAAGATTAAGGCAAGGAGATGCAATATTTACAAAACTTCTTAACTTCTGCGCGGAATATATTACAAGAAAGTCTTATGCTAATCGAGCTGGCTAAATAATAAGGCAATCCTTGCAAATATTTGCTTTTGCGGATGACGGGGACTTGATGTTTAGAACTGCAAAATGTCTAATTGAAAACTATAAAGACCTAGAAAAGGAGGCAAAGACTTCTGGTTAACATAGGGAAAACAAAATATGTTGTTATATATGAAGGATATGGTTCGGTCATCGTATAGTAAAGCTTGATGATGAAAGGGTGACAGAATGTAAATATCTCTCTTCGGTTATTACAGAAAAAAATATATTTATAAACTGTGAGATAAAGGTGAGATGGGCTGTTGAAAACAGCTGTTACTTTTTAAGGATTAAGCTATTTAAATCTTCTGTGCTCTCAAGAAGATTAAAATTATGGTATATAAAACTATAACTGGACCTATCGTAATTTATGCAGCAGAAAAGTGGACTACTATTCAGAAAGAAGAAAAATTGCTTATTTCCTTTGAAAGGAAGATTTTAAGAAAAATATACGAATATACGGAGATATGTGGAGGATAAGGAGCAATTCAGAATTAAGTAAGCTCTCTATAAAGAAAAATATATGTAATAAAAACAAAAAAAAGTGGTTCGAACATCTGGAGCGAATGAGTGATGAAACAGCAACAAAGAAAATATCAAGAGGAAGACTAGAGGGTAAAAAAGATGGAGTGTCACAGAAAGAGATGGATGAATAAGGTGAAAGAGGATTTGGAAAAGATGGCGATCAGACATTGAAAGACAAAAATCAGGTATAAAAAAATGGAGCTGTTTGGCGAAGGAGACCAAAATCCTGCATGGATTGTAGAACCGATGAGAAGAAATAGTAGTATTCATGTCTACGTATTCATTGAAATTTTTCAAATAGTAGTTAATCTATCTGATGTCATAAGGCTCAAACTATGAAAACGTATATTCAAACTAAATAGAGTTATGTAGTTTACAGATCATTTAATATTAGTGCAACTTCTTGTAATGTGACAATAAGATATTTAGATGGATAAACACCTGCTTTAACATTCCAATATTGATATTTGCTTCTCATATTCTTCAACACTTAGTACAGTTACTGGTTAGACTATACTTTAGGGTGAACCTTTGATTCTCGCTAAGTTGTAATCGCGATTGATCGCCAAGCTGGGCAAAACCCAATCATATTCTGATTGCAACGGAGCAATTGATTGTTCTATGCCAACAAAAATCACCAATAAAAACGATAGCCAAACAAAAATTGGCATGTTTGCCAAGGGGGCACCCTAAAGTATAGTTTTACCCAATTACTATAGTTCATGGTTTCTCATTTATGAAACATGCATTATAAATAAGCTCTGTGCTTTATTTTAACTTGTGACAAGTTTTCGAAATAAGCTCTGACATTATACTAAGAATTAAAATTTTCAAAAAGATGTTTCTAATATGAGAAATAAAATACTTTAAAATAATATGTTAAGACACATAAATAGGTGATTCTTTTACAGCTTAAAACATTCATACAAAATTAATTATCTAGAAGAAGGTTCTTTCTTGGAAGTCAGTTTATTTTTACAAAAATATATTTTATGAGAATATCTACTACTTTAGTCAATGCTCTTAAGAATATTTGATTAATCCAATAAAAAAATCTAGATATTTTTAGTTTTATCATGATTAAATGAAGAAATAATTTTAAATAATATGTTTAAAAAAATATTTTTTTCTAAATTCTTTTATTAAATTAATACTTTTAATCATTTGTTTTATAAAATATAGATATTTCATGGAAGAGAGAAAAGTTACAAAAAACTTTGAATGTGTAAATAAATAAAAATATTAAAATATTCTTTGTAAATTTTTAATTATTAGAATATTATTGTAAACAATAACAATAAAGTGTTAGGATTTCTAGAATTTTTATTATTATTATTTTTTTTTTTTTTATTCTTTCTTTGAAAGACATACAGCGGGAGACACCTTCATTCCAATATCTGACCAAAATAATTGGGACCATACTTAAGGATATGCAGTCAAAAATACACATATTCTTTTCTAATGAAATTTTTATGAATAATTAATAATAGAAATCATTCTATTTGAAATACTTTTACAAGACTCAAGACTCGCGTGCGTTCTTATCACAAATCAATGATTTTAACGTAATCAATGTGACTTTGAAATTACAGTTCTAATTCTGTCTGAAATGCCGTATAATCCACTTGGAAATTTTTTTTTATTTGATCCTTTTGGGATGTTATCATTGCTTATCTGGTAATCTAAATTGTTATTACGAATACAAGAATAATAAGAATATTCTATAAATAATCTATTTTGAAAACTTTATTATTTTTGTCCTCCTGAGGGAATTTAGAACACTTAGTTTCAGTTACAGAGTTTTATAAGAAAAGATATTCCTATAATTTTTATTTACACTTTTGAAATTGATTTTTCCTATTTTGCCTTTATATTATTTGGTAATTTAAACTGTATTTCTCAATCTGTATATACATTTTCGAAATTTTTGTTCCTATGTTTTCCTTATTTGTGTTTACATTTGGGAATTTATTGTTCTTATGTTTGCTTTTCTAAAATTCTAGTATTTCAAAATTATATTTATGCCTTTTAATAGTTAATCCTCTTTAATTTTGTTATTTAGTAAACTTTATTCAGAAAATAATTTAATACGCCAATATGAAGATATATCTTCATCGACAGTAAAAATTCAAAAAATCACATTTATTTTTAAAATTTGAAATTGATATACAAGCGCATTCATTATCTTTCTCAAATGAATATCATTGCACATAAACATTGGAAAAATAATTGTTAGTTTTACAGTTATATTCCTTATTTTTGAGAATTAATCTGTTCGAATTTCGAATTTTACTAAAAATAGATTTTTATTGTTCTTATCTCCGATAACTATAAATTTCATTTAAGTCAGACAATTTTTTTCAATGGTTCCCAAACCAGATTTACCTCGCAATCTTTTCATAGCACTCAGATTAATTAATCTGAGTGCTATGGATTTCTTAAAGCATTGGATTTTTTAAAGCAAGCTAAAGATTTTTTAAAGCATTTCTTATTCTTAAGAATAAGAAATGCTTTAAAAAAAAGTGATTTCTCATGTTTCGATAAAACATTTCTTTGTTCTATATTGAACAAACAAGCTAATGATTCTTATTGATTAGATTTGTGTTGTTGAATATGATAGAGTTGTTTTTATATAAAGAATCTTTGTTATATTCTTTCTGAAAATCAATCCAAATTTTTATACCAAGTTTTATTTATTACAATATTTACAATTTTTTAGTCTTATATTCACAGCATATTCATTTTTTCATTATTTTAGCAGAATGTTTAGTTTGTAGTATAAATAATTTATATTTTTTCATTTAACATGTACAGTTTTTCATGTTAAACGAAAATAATGAATTATTTACACTACAAATTTAACTATAAATATATAAAGTTTATGAAGTTACATATAAAGTTTTTCATGTAACTTCATTATCTTTTCGTTATATTTTTCATAGGTAATTTATTTCTATTATCTAAACAATATGTTAAATTTTAAAATGTATTCATATTAAATAAAATAGTTAAATCTGTGCTCTGTGTAATCGTATTACATAATTTATTACATAGGAATCATAATATTGAATTTCCGTAACGGCTATAAATATTTTGATATTTTTATTATGAAATATAAATAAAAAATTTGTGATCTCAGTTTTATAACTACTTTAATAAAATAAAAATGTTTATGTTAATCTTTTTTTATGGAGTTTAATTCATTTCATGCGATTTCTATTTACCCAATCGGTTTCTAACCTGCAACTTTTAAGAGGTTGTATTTACGTGTACAACAATTTCAAATGTTTGTTTTGTTTACCAGTTGATAATTTTATAAATAACTTTCAGTCGAAACTGTTACACTTCAATTTCTTTTATTTTTGTAATTAATAAGATAATTATTGGTGTTAAAGTAGTATGATTTGTTTGGTCTCGCTTGTCGGTGTTCCAAAAGGTAATATTATTCGTAGTATATCAAACAAAATATTAGCATTTTCAAAGTAATTGAAATAAAAATTAAACTTTTCTTTTAATTTGGAGATAGAGCTTACAAAAGATTTTTTCATTCAATATATATATATATATATTGCCATAAACTTTGTAATAGAGTTAAGGGCACAGACGACATTGCTATAGTCTCAAAAAATTGTCTTTCAGAAATCACCTGAAAATGAATTATTTCTTTAATTTATTAAATGTTTTTCATGAGTATTTTGAATTATTAAATAACCCAAATTTCGGCTGGCCTAGCCTAGTTGCGAAGTATCTGGGTCTAAAAAACCCCTACCCTCTTCTGGAGTTTTGAAAGAATTTGGGGACTATAGCTGTAATGAACTGGCATATTATTGGATGAAATTTATTAATGGTCAAAATAAAATTCCAGGATATAGTTAAAAACATAGAAAATTTTTCATTTACTTAAATATCTATTAGAAACATTAAAAACTATTAGAATTGATTTTAAGTATAAGGTAATATTAATTAATTTTTACATACGTAGTTTTTTATTTAATAATTAGTAGCATAGAAGTAGGAGACTATAACAATTCTATGCAGTTTTCTGAAAATTTAAAACTGTATTTAATCAAATCATAAATTGTAAAGATTGCTTCCTTATAATAAAAACGACAAATGAACTTTCTGATTCCCCCCCCCCCTTTTTATCTGTGTGTGGCTTGTTATCCCCATTCTTAAATTTTATATCATTGAAAACATTACAGAGATGCTAGAAATACTTGAACCTTTAGCACTATATTACTGTTATTCATCATGTTATAGCATATCATCCAGCAGTTGTAAGCCTTTCCCTTGACCCATACCAAAGTCAGCAATAAAGAGACTTTTAGAAGACTGGATTTTAAACTCTTGGCAGAATTAGAATGGAATAATAGCACCGTGAGACAAAACAGATATTAAATAATAATCTAAGTAAAAAAAAATAAATAAAAAATAAAAAAATAAAAACCCGCATAACGAAACTTAAAATGAAATTCTTTTTTTCTCTGGCCATGTATCATTTCTTTTTTTATTTTTACAGTTTCAATATTTTATTTTCAAAAGATTGCACATGATGCTCAAAAGGTATCCCCCTTCATTATCTAACCATTTTGGTCTATTAATAACTTCTTGGCATTTTAGCGCACCAAGTGATAAATGA
>JAPDSC010162911.1:0-16291 GCA_026290005.1 Latrodectus geometricus
AACACCTCTAAATATTTCTAAATAATTCATAATTTATAGAAAACCTCTTAAATATGAAATAAATACTTTTAGTTTCTTCATTCTAAAATATTAAAATATTTTTTGTTCGTAAGTTTTTGAAAACAATTTTCTGAAACAAGCAAATCATTTCTAAATGATTCATGTTTTTATAATTAAGAATAAATATTATATAGAAGTTAAAGGAATGTAACTCTTGTACTTTACCTAAAATTAGAAATATTTTATGTGAGATGTAATTATAATTTTTTTCATAAATAAAATCATATTCATTTGCAGAAATTGTAATTAGAACTCCTGAAAATTAAAGCAAAAATAATGAGTGCCGTAAATGTTTCGTCATAATCATGCACTAAAAAATATATACGTTTGCATTTATTTGTTTAATAAAGAAGTATTGCGTATTGAAATCTAAAGTTATGATGAAATGTAAAACTAAGTATAAAAAATATAGAGTTTATAATCTCAACATTTTACTTGATATACTTGATTTTATCAATAATCTATATAAAAAAATGAAAATTTATTTTATATTGTTTATAGACAAATTTTTAAGAATTATTTTTTTAATATTGTAGGAAAATACTAAAAGATAAATTTTTGCAGCACTATTTTTGCTACTGTGTATAACTATCATTTTCCTTCTTAGAGAAATGGAACTTTTACTTATTCTTCAAGGAAACACTGAATATTAAATTTAATATACATTATTTCTCCTAATAAAATTAAATAAATCATATATTTAGATGCTTTATTTAATTCTCTTAAGGAAAAAAATGCAGATTAAAATTTAAGAAAATAAGGAAATTAAAGAAAAATGTTATGCGTACACATTTAAAAAAATTTATTTTAAAATTTAAGAAAATATTAGCCATAAGATCTATACTTAAATAATCAATACTAATTTTAATCATAAATTTATTTGAAACAAATGAACAGTATCACTTCTCCTACGAAATAGAAGCATAATATTATCAAAACAAATTAAAAAATTCTAAAGCTATTGAATTTATAGTATATAATTTCCATATACTGACCTGTACTACTCGACGTTTTATAGTTTAAATTTACTGACGAACTTCTTCTTGTAGGCTCAAATCGGAAAGCAAGAACCTCCTCCATTCTCATTTTCTCTAGCGGAGGCTCAGGTATTATAAAACTTTCTGGTGGTGTTGTGGAACTAAAGAAAGACCTTCTATCGGACAAGGCAGCAGGGGGAATCGTCTGAAATCCAACCGAGTTTCTCAAGTGAAAACTATTCTGTCTAGATCGTCTGGTAGAAATTTGTTGAGTAGGAGTGGAATCTACCACAGAAATTGTTGCTGGAGATACAGTTCTGACATTTTTTGGGAATAATTGTGCAACATGCGATATTCCTGAAGAGAAAATGAATTTTATAATTTTATATTTTTCATTTATTTTATGAATATATGTCGACTTTACCTTTCTTAATGTTTAACAGGTAAAATACTTAAAATATTATTTTTAGCCCTTAATCTATTACAAAAAATAAGTAACAAAAAGCGATTAACTGTCTATAAAATTGTATCATATTTCAAAGTACTAAATGTCGTGTATTATAATTTCTTAACAAGTATGATAAGATGAAGAGATTAATATCGATAATTATACAATTTTTGGCATTATAATTTTTTTTTCTATTTACATTTTTTGTTGAAATTCTTTACTCACATTTCCCCTGCTTTAATTAAAAACTTAACTATTGCCAATTTGAGAAGAAAAATTTTAGTAAATATTTTTAATGTAAATGAAATGAAATGAAGTATTTAATATAGCTTTATATAATCACATTTTCAAACTATTTGTTTTGAAAATCCACGATAAATATATTTACTTATTTTCTTGATGATAAGCTGAAATTGAAGCAGTTGAATTAAATTTAATTTAATGTATATGAGATATGATCATAGAAACAAGAAAATAATTTAATCAATTACCCTTAGATTCCAAATAATTTTCATTGATTTATTATTTATTTAAATTTTTTGAAAATTGTTTCGTATAATTTATTTATATTTTTTGCAATTAGTTATTATCATACACATTTTTTTATGTATCGCTTTTAAATTTTCATAATCCTTAAATTGTAACTTAGTAAAGTCATCAAAATTTCTGCTTAGATGGAAAACATAACTTTTTTAAATTAATAATTTTCCCTATACAATGATACACTTTAAGCAAACTAAAAAGTTTATAAAATTCAATAAGATAACTTAAAATATGCGTAATTAAAACAATAATCTTTGAGGAAAAAAATGTTTTTAAGAGAAATTGTTTGAAAATTTATTGTGTCGTTTGCTTAGGGATACCAGTTAGATAATAGAATAACAATGTGATTTGTAAAATTCTCTATAATTCATTTCAGGGCATACCTAGAAAGTAATTGATAGCAATTTGTACAGTAACTAAGACTATGGAATCAATGAATTAAATCATTTGATCAAAATCTTAAAAGTATAAAAAGTTTCCAACTTAAAGGGAATCAGATAAATAATTTCGGTTAATTTAATGCATTTATTTTTGAAAACAGTATTCAGTTTTTTTCACAAATACAATATAAAACAGCATTTTTTATATTTCAAAAATTATCCAAAATGCAAAGATTAGACCCTCATTAATTATTTCTGCTCTGAAAAGTTTTCCATTTAAAATAATTTTTTTTCCAATCTACTATATTCATTTTAAATTATTATTTAAAAATCTAGTGTGTTTTTATTATAAAATTATAAATAATGCTTAAAATTCCTTAATAATAAATGAAATACCAAAACATTTTACAAATGGTTACATTAATTTCTGCAATTGAAATATCTTATTTAACTGTTCCTCGTAAAAATTCCTCGTGACTTTCATAAATGATATTATTTGTAAAGATCACTCTTGTTTCCTAACTAAGTATAAGATCACTTAAAAAAGTCTTATTTTATTTATAAAAAATTTTAATTTATTAGATGGGTTCCTTTTTTCTGCAATTTCAAAAGTAAATTGTTAAACTATTAATGAAATTCAGATTATTTTGTACTTTGCATTGCTTATTCAAAAAAGTGTAAAAAGAAAGAAAATTCATATGATAGATTTTCCAAATTAATCACAAAAAATATAAAGTTACATGAAATTATGAATCTTAGTAAATGTATTTGCTCCAAAGAATCAAGGATTTAAAAGCAACCTTTTATAGAAATCTAGGCGAAAACATTATGTTAAAACTTATATTATTTTGAAACTAATTTATTAGTCATGAAAGGCAAAAAATTTTAATCATTTAAGTAATATGATGAAATTTAAAAAACTGATCCTTAAATTAGCTGAAATATTTTCGAATTCATTTTTGTAAAAAGTAAAACTAATTAAAAGTAACTAAGTGTCTCAGTTTATATTCGAATAATAGATCATATAATTCTGATTTTAGTTATTAAAATACTTTTAGAGATGCAAATATAATTGTTCAAACTTTATATAGTTTTAATATTTTTTATTTCTTAAGACTTAAAGTACATGAAAAAATAATGTTATAAGATCAGTTCCGTAAATATTTAAATTAATTTTGTATAATTAAGAAATCAAATTTATATTTATTTTTGTTCAATTCGAAATCTTCATATTAAACATTTCTTTAAAGGAATACTACATAGAGATAAAATTAAAAATAAGCAATTTTTGTAGATAAAAAGTATTTGATTACATTCCATTTCAGTGGATACTTCTAAATAGAAGATGCTGTAATCACTTCTAAATACAAGATAATAGTATCTTCTTGCAGATATAAATAAAGATTGTATTTATGAGTGAATATCTAACAATTTTTACAATTCACTTTTCAATTAATGAAAAGTATATTTGATACTTAACTTAAATACATCTGGTCATTAATGATGCACTAACAAGGCTCTGAATTCTATATAGACCCAGGCTCACCACCCATTGTGAGTATGGATAATCATTTCATGATATTTCTATTAACACCAGTTGAAATTTGAATGAAATTTATAACTTACTGAAGGTCATACTAAATGATATGCAGGATATCAATACTCACTCCTGAATAATTCTTGAAAGAATAGATATATTATGATATAGGTTATGTAAAACCATTTAAACATATGATTTATCGCTAGTCAAGAAATGTACTTGTTTATAACATTACCAGTATCATCTCTTGCATTGCGGTGACGTCTGGAGCAACCAAGAATGTCAGCAAGCTTTGCTTTACCTTGAAAATGAAACATGGAACTAACGGTGATTTTGATGTCCTACTGACAAAACTAAATTCAGAAATGTCAAGATACCTTTTCCCAGACAAGCCTCTGTTCTTCGAACTGCATATTGATGGCTGTATATATGTCTAAAGAATTCGAGAAGAATGATCTTCATTTGATATCAACACAGGATTCTGCATTTGGTGTGATCATCTTAGGAGATATTGGATAGATCTCTTGTTTGCATCTGCAGTATTTTGAATAGTGGTTGGTACATTTCTGATTGCTTAAGATAATTGGTTTTACTGTATCATCTAGACTTACGAAAAACCATCTTTCTTCACAATAAATCAAGAGCAGGTCTTACAATCATGTTGTAAGGATTTCCTCCATGCAGAGGATGTTTGATTATTGTCTCTAGATTTTTTACCAGTTGAAAGCATCTGGTCACAGTTAGCTGAGAGATTGGCCAGAAAATGTTTTCTATTATTAATGGATGAAATGTAACTTAGACATGTAGCAGCATAAAATAAGTTCTCCTTTTTTGTCACCCAAATTCAGCTCCTATCTGTGCCAAACGGAGTAAATGCCTTTTTATCTGCTTTATCGGAAACTGTTTCTACTAATTTCGTATCCCTGAAATATTCCTAATTATTTGCAAGCATACTCATTTTATTTTTTATGTCATACAGTAAAAATAAAGTAAATTTATTTTTCATTTGATTCCTTGCATAGATTTTAGTTTTAATAACTAGTGTGATTATAAAATGTGGAATCAATTGATACTTTTAGTATTGATATCATGTTCTTAGAACCATTACTCTTTGAAGTATAATGGTTCTGTTATCATACAAAATAAAAATTCTTGTTTCAGAAGAAAGTTTATGAATATGCTTCCAGAAGTATTATAATGAATATTTGATCAAGGATTCGTCAATGTTTCATATATAAATATTTAAAATTTAAATTATATACCAATACAACAATAAAATCATTTTTTCATACATATCTTTTTTCTTTTAATGTTATTGAGATCAAGCGTATGTGAATTCAGGGCAGTTATTGTTAAATCGAATGATTCAAGTTTGCAATTTTCTATGGAAAGTATTTCCTTACAATTTTTGAAGTCGTGCTCTCTCAATTTGTTTATGAAACTCCATTTCAGGTTTAATCTACTTGCCTATAAAAGCATAAGAGTAAGATAAATTATTGGCTAAGTTTCATTAATCTGGGATAAGTGCAATCGCACAGGAAAAAACCAAGTTAAGAATGATTGCAATAGTTCGTTAGTCAATATACACCATCATTTATCCACATTGCTTACAAAGCAGGAAATCAAGTATAATTACTCTGGCATCATCTGTTGCTGTCACCCTTTGTTCATTGGTAAGGAATTCTGAGCATTATTTATCTTATCTGCAAATTTATTCCGGAATGTATACCATTATATTTTATGTGTACTACAAGAAAATGATGCTATGTGATTTAATTTTCTTCTTTAAATAACAAATTTTATAGCAAGTAATACAAATTTATAACGTCTTATGAGCAAAGATTTGACAACATAGATGTAGATTATTTTAAATGCCAAAATGTAAAGTAGTCATTTCAATTAGATAAGTGAAAGAATTTTACGTTTAAGATAGGAATTTCTAGAATATATTTAGATATATGACTTTTTCTTTATAAAGTGAAGGAAACTTTTCATGTTTGTAGGCAATCTTTTTGAAATTCTATATCAATGTGCAGTTTAAATTATAATTTATTATTAAATATCGCCTAAAAATTTGAAGTTATCTTACGCATTTAATAATGTCATTTGTAATATTTAGATCATTAACCTATTTAGATTCTATTATCAAAATCATAATTTTCAGCCAATACCAGTTAATGTACATCCTTACATAATTAAAATTGCTCAATTATTTTCATATTCTTTTATTTAAAATAAGTATCTCCTTTTGAAACACAAAATAATTAAAATTTTGACAAGATTGCTTCTTTAGTCGTTGAAAATAGAATTCTTTGCAACCATTGCAACTGAATGTATAGATAAATTAATTATTATATTAAATTTCGCAGTAGTGAAACATAAAAATACATGTATACTCATACTAAAAAAATATAATACTTGAATAAGAATCTTATTAATGACTTAAAGCATTTATAATTATCTAAATATTTGCATAAAATACCATTATTTAAAATATATTCCTGGATATTTCATGCAAATATTATTGTCTATAACTGGTTTTATAAGATCATTAATAATATTAAATGCACAAATATTTTCATACAGAATATAATGAAAACCATTAAAGTTAAATTTAAAACAAAGTAAAAATTTTTAAGCAATTACATACAAAATCATTACTTAATTTTATCATTAAAATAGTTCATATATTTCCTTGTCTGACTCTATGTAAAATCAAATTCCCTGACTCAAATGTGAAAAAAGGAAAAAAGTTGATAAAAAAATCATTTTCTCTTGGAATAAATTTCGCTTCTGTAACAAATTTTTGAGTGAATAAAAAGCAAATGATATGGCTTCTTAAATTACTTTCATAAAAGCTTATTTTTCATATGCAAATTGAAAGTTCGCTTAGAGAAATATGATGTTTCAAAAATAATATCGGAAAAAAAATAATAATTTTAAAGAAAACCTGCAGCAACTGTGTATCAAAATTTTCCTACTTTGGCATATTTCTTGAAGTCATTTTTGGGGAGTAGATATTAAGAATTTTTGACTATTTATTCTTTTATGTTCCACTGTCTAAACATTATTTATGATGCGAAAATCCAGAATTAAATTTCTGATATAATTTCAATATATTAATTTTTATTTGAAATAATTTATTTATAGGCATTATATTTCTTAATTATAGAAAAAACTGCAATATTTATTTCTATTTATTTTTTGAAAATGAAATTACATTTTTTTCAAATTATGCATAGTGGTGTAATCCTAATATGTTCAAACAAACACTAATAACACTGCAATACTTTAGCTAATTAAAAATTCCTTATTTATGCTTTTCATTCAAATATGTATTATATTTGGTAATGTTTTAAAAAATTAGTAGTGTTAAAGCATTTTTTTATATCTGAAATTACAAGAAAAATTTTAATGCATTATTTATTATTGTTTTAAAAATATTTGTACTATTTTTATTTAGATTAATTTACATAGAAGTTTTTTTATAAAAAATGTGTCATCATTTAATGAGTTTTTTCCTTAAACTCAAAGTAAAGTTGTATGTCTAAGAATTAGTTTAAATGTTTTTCATTTTCCTAAAATAAAATGGAAAAAAAACGATGACGGCCGTCTGCTTTTAGTTTAATAATATAAAGTGTCATTGTTATTAAATGTTGAAATTTTCAAGACCAAAAATAAAACATTCTTTCAATTCATGAACAATTAAATTTTTTAAATCAAACAATTAAAAATATAAATATTTTGAATTTACATTATTTAGCAAATTTACAAGAGTTGTGAATATTTTCATGTGTCATTATAATTGAGTCAACATATGTATGCATTTTAGAGCATGAAAACATTTTCTACTTCTTTTAAGTAATAGCTTATAATATAAATAATTTAAATGAACATTTTTGCTTTTTTAAGTTGGTAATGTCTTTAAATTTAATTTTTCCCCCCTACACTTTTATTAAATTGCGTTGAGATTAATCACAGATCATTAATAATTTTTACAGATGGCTTAGAATTTCTATAATCGAATTTTTGATAAGTTAGAATCTTGTGATATTGTAGTTGATTTGTTTTTAAAATTTGTTTGAATTTACGACTGTCCAATGGTTGACTAAAGTGCATTCTAAATTTATATGTGTCAATTGCAGTTTAGTAGAAAAAATATTAATGGATTCAGATAAAAGGTTTATTTATTTAATTTAAATAAAAAAATATTACATTTCAATTTGCTTTAAACTCTTAGAAGTCCTGCCTTTAACATTAATATATATATATATATATCGTTAATCTGCGCTTTAGGTCCCCTACTCTGCCAACTTGGCGATAAATGCACCAAGCGTGGTAAACCGGACGTTTTTATAGCCAATGAGCTCTTTATGGCAACCTCCGAAGGAAATAATTTGCATTTTTTCGCGCATGCTCATTAATTGGTTTTTTCTTTTAGCATTTTAATTGGTCGTTAATTAGTTTCAGTTTGAAAAATCGGTCATTTTTATTGGTTGCTGGTTAGTTAAAAATCGTATTCCATTATCGCCCTGGCAACAGCGTTTTTGAAAACCCGCCAAGTACGGGACCCACAGCACACTCTCGCCAAGTTGGCAGAGTAGGGGACCTAAAGCGCATTTTCACCTTATATATATATATATATATAATTATATGATTATTTAAGCAATGGAGAGCATGTAATATAATTTTTTCTTTTTTGATACTAAAATCGCTTAGATATTAACAACTTGATAATTCTCCTGTCACTCATCTGTGACGTTTAAGATGTGACAATGTGTAGTAATTTAATTTTTTTTTCTAATCGGAAATTTTGATCTTTGATGCATTAAATATGCGTTAGCTGAGGTAGAATTTTTCCTCTAATTTCCTAGTTGAGCTATGCACTTTTATCATTTAATATTCCTTTATCATCTTGTGAAATATAATAACATTTTTATAATTGTATGACCAAAAATATACACCCAGAATTCATGATCAGCTCTAAAGAAACATAGAGTCTGTAGTAGAGTAGTTTTCCGAGACAACTTCATTTAATAGGCAATTTTTGCTTAACATTTAAAACAATTATTTTTCAGTCTTATTTTTAAAGGTTCAATTTATTTTATGCTATATTTATAAAAATGTAGAATTTAACAGGTGGTGGAACAAAATTCAGGAAATCATTTTAATGAGTAGCATGGAGCAGATCAGGGAAATCACTCACCTCTATAATTAGGACGGATGGATGGCTTTTCACTAATTAATGGTGATGAGGTTAAATTTCTTGTTGAAGGATTTGTTGGTTGCAGAGTAACAATCCTGGCAAACTCATGCCTTACATTTGAAAGATTATGGGCAGGATTATTATGTAAAGTAAAATTACCACTTGTTTCTGTGTTATTGTTTATTGCTGGTTTTAAATGTGACCTTAATCGCTGAACTCCTAGAGTAAATAAAGAAAAAATGATAACAATAATTGGTCATAAATCAATATAAGCACATGAAAAACGTTAACATTATTAATTTCAAATAATCTTGTAATTTAAATAAATTAATTTATTTTAAACAAAATTTAAGGGAATTTAACTATAAATGTTTTTGTTACAGAAAAACAGTATATTGTTTCATACATCAGAAAACCCACAGCCTAGATTATATATATATTAATTATGCTATGTCTTCCAAGCAAAATTTTCAGGAGTTTAATATAGGGTAATTGGAAATCAATTAATATGTAAGTATTCACTAAATTAGGGAAATGTAAATATAGGATTAAGAAAATAAAACATTTGAAAATATATTTCATCAAATAGAAAATTTAAAAAACTTAAAAATGATCCATTGATATTTCAAGAAATCAAATAATCATTGATTTGCTTACAATTGATTTTTCTTTTGGTAAAATATCACTTTTTTTTCCAAAATATTTTTTTAAATTACCAAAACATTATCAATAGAAATTTTTAAAATTGAAGAAGTTAAATTAGATAGCAATAATGACATTTTAAGTTTATAAAGAAAGACATTTCAAATTTATCAGAAAAGAAGATATTGATAAAGCTTGTTGACATCTGCTTATCAAATGAAGTAGACATTTCAAATTTATCAGAAAAGATATTGATAAAGCTTTTTGACATCTGCTTATCAAATGAAGTATCAGCATTCCAAAGGAGGAAGGCACTTTGGTACAGGTCAGGAAGGACATTTTTTTAAAATTGTCCTACACACAGTTTTTAACAGGACAAAATTTTTAAAATTGAAGAAGTTAAATTAGATAGCAATAATGACATTTTAAGTTTATAAAGAAAGACATTTCAAATTTATCAGAAAAGAAGATATTGATAAAGCTTGTTGACATCTGCTTATCAAATGAAGTATCAGCATTCCAAAGGTGGAAGGCACTTTGGTACAGATCAGGAAGGACATGGATATTAATCTCACAATGATTCTCAGATTTCATTAAGATTAATACGATGTTAATTAATTTTCTTTGTAAGGCTTGAGAAAAATTGCTTCGGAAAATATTATAGAGATATTTCTTATTTTTTTATAAATATTCTGAATTATTAAAGCTGTATTATACAAAATAGGTGTTTTTTTATTAACTGTTTATAATTTTAGTGAGATGAAAAGAGTAATTAAATGTTAACAATTGTATGATAACTGCAGTTGCTTATTACGTTATGATAAAATTTCAAACGGTAAATTTTCTAATATAAAACTCATTAAGAAAGTTATCACTGTTTCGACAGCTATGGAGGAAGCAGAAGTTAAAAAGATTGGTGAAATTGTATTGTCATCTCATACAGTAATATTCAAGTAATAAATATTTTCTACTGTCCAAGAAAATTTTGCTCAACCACGAAACTTTTATCATAACATTGTGAAATGAAAATTTTTCACTATGTTTTCATTTAGAAATGAGTGAAAATATAAAGTAGTTAACAATATCAGTATTTAAGGATCTAACATTCTATCTATTCTCACAATTAGGTCTTAATATATAATTAGGTCTTAATATATCAATAAGTCTTAATATATTAGTTTGGGGAAAAAGTAATCCATTATTTCTTCGGTAGACGTCTGTAGTGATCGATATCTCGTGAAGTATCTATCAAACAATTTCAGATTTATGCTCGTTGGAAAGGTGACATTTGACACTAAAATATCCTCTTGTGGTTTTTTGTTTGATTAATTCACTTACGAGTAGAAGGTTTTATAAATGGAAGACAACAAACAGAAAATTCGATACATTTTCGTTTTTCTCTTGTAACGGCGAAAAAGATAGCCGGGTGGCTAAAATTGTGAAAGGTGTTTATCGTCCTATGTAAGACTGTAACAACCAGTTACGTACAATTTTTGTTTCGTCGATTCCATTCTTGTATTTTTGATGTTAGAGATGCATCTCGCATGTGGATTCAACATCGTCGAAAATATCTATAAAATATCAAAAATGATCGAATTTAACCGCATGTCAGCAGTCGTAACGCGCAAGACCTAAAAATCTACATGAAAGCTATTAACATTTTTACAAAGTGTATCCAAAAGAAGTTACATAAGGATCACGTAAAAATAATGGATTTCTTTTTCCCCACACCATATATATTATTAGATAACATTTTTGTTATCTAAATATATATACGTTGACTTGTATGCAAAAGCATTTGTTGATTTCATCCATACTTTTTGGAAAAAAGTTTTAATATTTTTAATAAAAACAATTTTAATGGAAATACATAGAGCATGTACAAGTATTCTAAGAGAGAGCTGTTCGTATAATTCTGTGAGCTATATATTTCTATTTCTACAGAATCTGGATAACGTGAACTTTAGATTTATATAGGAAATCCTTCATTATGATAAAAATACTATCATAAACATTTCTCTTTATGCATTATATAAATTTGGAGATTTTCAGTATCATTTATAATAATTTTAAACATTTTCTTTGACGAGTTACCCTTAGAAAGCAATGTTTCATTTTTTTCCAGTGTTTTTTCAGCTTATAAATCGAATATATAACATTTCTGTCTTGAATCTGTTCAGAAATGTAATTTATCCGAAGTATAAGCTAAAAAAATGTTCTTTACATATGGTCTAATGAAACCTAACAAAAATTTATACAAATATATCTAAATTCCATAGATGAATATTATTATATTTATTAGATTTTTGCATCAAAAAAATAAAATTAAGTACAAGAAATTATAATACAGTTTTATATTTTAATTGTAATGTAAATTAAAATAACCATTTCATTAAGTATGAGTGTGAAAAATCCCCTCTTAATGAAACATTTTATTCTTTTCATTGTTTTCTTGATAAATATTTTGCATACAATACATGTTCCATTGATAAATATTTTGCATAAATTAATTTAAAATTGATTAAATAACAGATTTTTATTTAATGTTTGCTTACTTTTTACATTTTAACTAAAAGGATAATTACAATAGTATTTTTATCTTTCATTTAATTGAATTTTTATTGTAATTAATAGATATAAATTTTTTAATATTCATTTATCCACGTTTATTGATTTTTCACTTAAGTTTAAAATAATGTTCCATTATAAGCGCAAAATTTTTAAATAAACTAAAAATTTTGTTGGTTACGAAATTTTAAATAAAACGAAATAAACTAAGTTTCTTTAGTTTAAAACTTCAAATCAAATTTAAAAATATCAAATCATTTCAAGAAAATTAATTTATTATGAATCTTTCAGTATGCTATTATTACTTTTTTATTAAAAGTCTCATTTTATTACATTGGATAATGTATTGAAAAAGGCAAGATTAACTTATTTTTCAGCAAAATTCAAAAAAAAAATTACATATAAGTTGAAGAAAATAAAAGTATGAAATATATTAAAACATAATTAAAAACATGTTTTAGAAGCAATATCGTTTTTTAATTTTAAATTTCAACGAATAGTTTAGAAATGGGCAAACATTTTTATTACCATGGTAACTTTGGAGTAGTGACAAATTTGATTGTCCAATTTTAAAAGTAAAACATCCAAAATAAATTTTGTATTAAGTATAGAATTGATAACTATATTTTATTCATTATAAGAGAAATATAAAACCCTAAGGAAAAATTGACATTTTTTTATGATTTCATATATTTTTCCTGATTACGTAATACACATTTTGAATATTTTATTTTGTATTCAATTCATCAATTTTTAATTGCTTACACTTATTTAAAAGTTATAAAATCACAGTATTTTAATAATTGTGATATAAAAATAGTAAATAGAATATTTCATTTGAGAATATTTAATTGAAAAATATATATTGTTATATGAGTTATTAAATTTCAATACATTTTCAGGAGGTCTTGGAGCTAATGACAGATTTTAAAGTTTCAAAATATTAAAAAAACAACTTATGAATAAGGATAAAAAATAGGTTTAAAATTTGAATTAAAAATTTAAAGCATTTTAAAAAATAATTACGTGCATTTTAAAAATAATGAATGCATATTATTCCATATATTTCAAGTCATCAAGCTTTAGAATCTAAATATGGAATGAATGCAAATTCATTGTAAATTTAAGCAACAATATATCACATCAATAACAAATTTCACAGATATTTCATGAATATAAATAATTAATATTTAATAATCCAATTTTTTAAAAATAATAATAATGAGCAATATGCATTTTGGAACTTAAAAATTCAGACTATTATGATAGAAATTTTCTATTTAAATTAAAATATTTATGTTTACAGTTCAATATGTTTTTGGAAATGAAGTTTGTTACCAAAGTGTCACAAAGTATTTTATTTCTTCTTATTTTTAGTCAAAATGGAATGAATTTTAGTGCACTTTATTTTTAACACATATAAAGATCTTAAAAGGTTTGTCCAAGCAATCAGTTCTAAAAGCTTTTAAAACAAAAAATGATATTTTTCAGTCATTGACATTCTCGATAGAACATTGTATTAATGATTTTCTTCCGAACTCTGGAGTTTAAAATAAAGTTGAATTTAATTACTGTTTTATAAATTCAATTTTAGAATAATTTACTTTCTAAAATGAAAATTTACTTCAATAAAACACTTAGAAAGGAAATTGACTTTAAAGTATGTTTTTCTTATTATTCATATTTAATAATATATATATATACATCAAACAAGCATACATTTATTTCTAGAATCATTTTTAGAAAAAAAATAATTTGCTTTTGCTAAAAGTTGAGTATATTGTGGTTTATTTGTTAAAAACTTTAAATAATATACATAAAAAAACTTAAAGTTTTATTAAATTTATTTGTAATAATGAAAAATATAATAAACTAGCATTTTCTATATCAATGCAATATTTAAAGATATGTATAATTTTCATTTATTATTAAGTATTTTTTTTCTAATCGTTAGGTGTGAGTTTACCATTAAATTATTTTATTTGTGAGGAACATATTCCTTTATAAATATTAATTCATTGAGAATTGAAAAGTGGTAAGGATATAATATGCATGTGGAAATCAATGATTTTTAAATAAGACATTTTATATAGCAAATTATTAGTAATGAGATCGTAAAACCATTTACTTGTAGAGCAGTGCTAGATGAAACTCTTCTAGAATAGATATAAAATATCAGAAAAATGTGATTAAACAGCCAAATGTTATCAATATTTGGAACAAGATTTAGTAAAACTTTGAAATATTGGTATGGCTTACGCATCCAAGAGCTTCATTTTATGAATAGTCACAGTTGCAAAAATATGAAGTTATTCGAAAATAAAGTTAGAAATACTTTTTAAAGTCGAACAAAGGTCTTCTATTTCGTAGTATCTACGAGCTGGCTAATTTTAAAATTTATCACACATAAATGAAAAGATGAGCAGGATAATTTGCGAGATAATATAAGTTGCCTATTTCCGCATTACTTGTATAAGTCATATGTATAAAGAAAACTTAAATAAATGTTATATAAAACAGTTAAGCCGGAGTATGATTAATCATATCTTGCTCTATTTGTAAATAAGCTCATATCACTGCCAAAGTAGTTAGAAACATAATTCAAAAATGAAATTGCTCATCATTTATTAACTAATTATGAAAAAAATTTGCACGTAATATCTATATCAAAGAAGATTCTAGTAATGTGTTGCAAAATATAAACATAGTAATTCACTGGCTCAAATAAAAGCTATCACCAAGAGATATAACATGATTAGAAATTTAGTGAATACTATTCAAACTGCTATCAATGTGAAAAAGAAATGGCCAAGATAAATATCTAACAGTTTGCCATATTTTTAATCTTGATAATAGTGAAATATTATTATGTACATTTACACTAAGTATGTACATCCTACTGCAAAAAAAATGCTATCAATAAGATACAATATAAACATAGAAATTCATTTAAAAAAGAATGAGAAATTCCTTTAGAAACACAATGTTATGCCCTTCCAGCTTCCAGGTTTGTTGTTGATTCAGCCATAGCTCTCTTACCTTTGTTTGAAGCCAAAGCTATGAGCTTAGTGTTCATGCTGTTGCAAACAGCGTCAAATATTTTCTTCAAATTGTCTTGCAAATAATTTTGTTTTTTGACTACGATGGGGCTTAATATAAGCTATGGCTATTTTGCCAGTTCTGTCTCCTTATCTATTAGCGATAATGGGCAATCGCGATTGAACACTGCATTCTGTGTGAACACTGTACTTCCATTGACTTTATATTCTACAGATACATAAGGTATTGACAGACACGAGCAGCAATATTTTTTGTTTGACAAATTGTAATTCTGGTAAAATATAATTCTACCTATTTACAATTTAGAAACGTTCTATTAAAATTTTCTCCTACTTTTTATATTATATATCATTATAACATTGCATAGGAAGAAAAATATTTGTATGGAATTCGTGTATAATAAACATGGTGTGCAATTCATTGATTTAAACACATTGTAGGTACTATTGCCCCCATCTATTTTGAACGAATGAGTTAGAAAGGTTATCATTTGTGTATTACAGTGTCTTCTTACGAATATGCAAATATTATGAATGTAGTGAGAAACCATAAAAGTGTTCAAATATTAATGACCAACCGTTTGTTTAGAAATTGGCATAGTAAAATTTAAAAAAGTGGAATAACTAAATACATTTTTGAGTTATTTATTCAGACGTATCCACAGAAACGTCCCTGAATTGTTTTCGATCAAATCGTGTACGAACATGACAATTTCCGGAAAATCATATGAGCATTCAATAAAATAAATGTTAGTGATCATAGAGGCAGATTAGTCAGTTGAAAATGAACACACAATTTTTAACTTAACCGTGAATATATTATTAGATTATTTTCAGCTAAGCAGGAAATTTTCTAAAGGTCTTTAAT
>JAPDSC010162912.1:0-29642 GCA_026290005.1 Latrodectus geometricus
GGGAAATTCATTTATAATATTTCCATTCAAATATAACTATTTATATTTTCCTCATTAATCGTAAAATATCAAATATTTTTTATACTTCTTATATTTAACTACATAAAATAGGAAACATTTCATCTAACAACGAAAGTTTTTATCACTCAAAGTGCATTTATAATTTTCTTCTTGCACATAACATCTGGACTAATTCGCACTAAGGAAAACAAGTCAATAATTCTATAGCTAGCTACTAAATATTTTTTAAAAAAGATGTATAAAGAAACTTATATGAAATAAATTATTTTATTTAAACCTATATATTATAAACATAAATTATTATTTATGTCCTTACTATAGTAACAATTGTTGGTTTCTAAATAATAAAAGTTGCTATTCTCACCTCAAGTAGATTTTTACATCATAGATTTTTTTTATTTGTAAGATTAATATTCCTGCTTTTGATTAAAAGTCGTAAACTTAGAGACATAATATATCAAACAAATTCTGCTTTCTCATTCTTTTTAACAATATTCAGCTTTTTATTTAAAAAGTTTATTAATATATCTTTTTCTTTTGAATATTATAACTACGGTTTACAATCATAACGTTCCAAGTCAAAGTTAATTAAGATTTATAATTAATCACCTAAGCTTAATTTTTTATTTTTAAAATAATTAATCATTATGACTTTAGTAATTTACTACCTTGTTTTTCGAGTTTATATATTAAAAAATTTATTCAATGCATATATACACAAATAAAAATTATAATTGCTTGCTTAATTTATCATTTTTAAAACAATAAATAAATTTGATTCTCCTCTAAATTCAGTTTTCAATATTTTAACCTTATCAATGATAAAACAAAATTAAGTTTACAAGGAAACCAATTGGTAAAAATTTTATTATAACTTATTAAATTAAAATTCCATATGTACTATAGCTTCCATTTCTAAGATATGTCTTTGCTAACATTTGAATTGCGTCTTCGATGGATGTTTCAGAAGTAAATATTTTTAATTTTATTCATTTTAGGCAATACATTTAGAAACATTTTATTCAAATTATTAAATTTATTTTTCTTTAAATATTATTAATGTAATTAAATAAATAATTAATATAATCTATAATTTGTTTCTTATTTTAATGTTTTTATATAATAATTTATTTTATATTTTAAACTTATACATAGTTAAAAATTTCAAGTAAATTATTATGTATAAGCATTTGCTTAAATATTTAATGCATAATAATTAACATACAGTTGTGATTGATTATTATTTAACCAAAAATTATTAATTAGATTTAAATATTCAAAAGTTTTGAGGATTTGATTTCAAGATCCTTAAACAAATCTAAAAATCAATAAAATTACTTTTGAGAATTCTCCATGTCCTGTTATTTATTGTTCTCAAAATATGGAATAAAATTATATAAACATGTCTGAAAGTAAACTGTCAACAAATATATTTCTATTTCTCAATTATGTATTTCTTATATAATATTTTTAATGGAAATAGTTACTTTAATTATATTTATCATATTTTACAACTTGTATAAATATTTTCAGCAACAATTACGAACACTATTCATATTTTACTCAGAGAGAGAGCATCTTCTTTTTGAATAGAGCACCCCCATACGAAAATGAAAGTACGACTTTAGGCTCATAGATGCCAGCACCATCTGAATCTTCCAATTTAGATATTGAAATCAGTGAAGATCGAAAGCCTGGCTCCAAACACCCCCAGACGTATTAATTTATAATGGGAACATGGAGGACATTGCGACCCGACATATTTTACGTGTCCCAGTCGCCATTAGTGTTCACCATTAATAGTGAACATGACGGACCTTCGGCTGAGACGGGATTCAAACTCACCACATTTTGGTAAAGAGAAGAAGACTCTAACCAACCAGGCCACCGTTGCCCAGTATCTTATATAAAAATAAGAATGATTTAAATAATTGGCATAAAAAATTAAATAAGGGTTTATTGATATTTAAAGCTTTTCGGTCTTTCTAGAAATCATGCATATAGTATGTACATACTAACGTAGTATTAATTAAGCATTTTATGAAATAAATATACTATAAGTTTAGTTCGTGAAATTAACTGAAGTTACTTGACATCTGGATCAAAAATAATGTCATCCATTTCTTTAATATTTATGAGTAATTGAAGGAATTTCCTATTCACAGTGACAAATACATGTCACCTTAAGTAGATTATCCTCTCCATTACTTCATTATAGGATAATGTTTGAAATTTAGAGATTAGAAAGAGATCTTAATTTACCTTTCTAAATTGACGATATTCTATTGAAGTATAAAAAAGTTATTTCTCAAAATTATTATGTCCCAAACTTATCAGTTCTCTAGCTTTTTTAAGATCGTTATTTTTTCGGGGATTTTTTAAATTTTTGGTAAATTTTTACTCACAAAACTGTTATGCTTTTGAAATTTTATACTTTGATTTATAAATTAAATATAATGCCAGAACCAACAATTAAAGTTGCCGAAACAAAATAAGCTATATTAATTCATTAAGCTCATGTATTAAACAAATGTGAAAGAACAAAATATATTTTGTATGTATGACACCAGGATTATATTACAAGGCCTACACAACCAGGATTATAACTCAATATAGCAGTTACTCTACATATACCCCGTACATTAACTGAACAGTACGTTGTTGGTATGATGTTTTATACATTGTGTGTCTCCCATACGCTGAGGTATGAAGAGAATTGCGTTAATGAGCTTCAATTAAAACAGAGAACACCAGTCAGGAACGATGATCTACTTAGATACAGGAGTTAATTAGCAGCAGTATGGTTGCGACTCATCTGCCAAGCATGTCCCACTTAGTTTTTTCAGATTTTAGTTTGTCGGGAATGCTGACTATTCCATATGGGTGGTATCCAGCAATTGAGGGCAGTCATTGACAATATTCAAACGGTGAGAAATGTTTTTTCCATTCATAAACACGAATTCAACACCCATGGGGCCCCTGAGCAAACAGACATGTTGCAGAATGATGTTCCAATAAATTTGGTCTTTCATGATTCCCATTTCAGCATGCATATCATATATGGAACCCAGTATAATGTCTTCTTAAGCAAGCACTCCTCCACCACTATAAAGTTGAAGTGAAAGGATGTTGTCTCGGTGCTACCTGGCGTTTTCCATATGAGCGTTCAACGTGAATCCAACTGAAGATTAAATCTTAACTCATTTGGAAATATAAGATAAGCCCACTATGATGGTGTCGACATTACATGTTTCCTACTCCAGGCTAACCGCAGGCGACAGTGAATTTCGTTGCGTGAAACACATCTGACAGACCTGTCATACTATATACTGTCTCAATCATCTATACATGGTTTGTCTTGAAACGGTCTTATCCATGGCATACGATAGCTGACGTGTCAGGTCTGCAGCTGCATTCCGTCTGTTCCTTTTGGCGGTTATTGAGCAGTCATCTTTCGTCATTTCATACGGGAGCAACCTGTACTGTAACGTCTACCAACATTCCCATCATTTTTGCATCATTGCTAAATGATGCAAAAATGATGATGCAGAAATTTTGCATCATTACAAATTTTTGGAATAATATAAAACGATTTGAAATGTGGTATTATAAATAAAAACTGAATGAATGAATATCAATTTCTGCATAGGAAATTTTACAGTTAAATTATCTTATTTTGAAATTACTGATTATTTTTAATTAAATGAGATGATAACAAACAATGAAAAATTTAATTATATTACATAAACCTATTGACCGAACATATATTTCACCATATCAACAAAAGCATTTATTATAATTTTCCTCATTTGTTTTAAGTTAACATGCCATATTTTACTTAATTTGTTCAACAGACTGGTATCCCATGAAATTTTTCTTTGCGTAGAAACTGATTTAAGAAAACAAAATTTGTTAAGCAATAATAATGGAAAAATTTTGTGTTTCTCAGAAAATTTTATTTTACTTGTTTAATAGTTCAAAAACATTCATTTTCAAACTGTTTGGTAGTCAATATTGAACAGTTTTGTGGTACAATTTCTTTTATTCGTGACCATAATTTTTAAAATATTAGTATTAAATTTTTCAAATAATTTGGATAAGTATTTTTTAACTTAACGTTAGTCAAGTTAATGGTATCTCCAATTTTGTTTTTATTTCTTTTTGAAATTTTGCTAGAGTAATGATGTTTGTGTATTTGTGTAACTTGAGTAATGTGTAATGAGTTGAATTTAAATGTGTATTTTTATGTAATATTCTTAAATGGTATTTTAAATGCATTATTCAAATTCTTAATATATTACTCAAATACTTAAATTATTTTAGTTTTCAATTTATTCAAATTCTTAAAAATTATATTTCTATTCTTCAAAGTAAATAATAATATATCTCGTGTGTCAAATATTCTAGTAAATAATATTTATACATTATTAAAGGAAAACAGCACTAGACATTATATTACTAGTTAAATTTTTACACGAAAAAATCAAACATTTTAGAAGAATTTAATAAAATATTTTAATAATTACAAATAAGTCTTAATTTTTTAAATCCACACATTTATTATAAAAGAAAAATAGTATAAATATGTTTATCATATAAAAACTTTTCATGCAAAAAGTAAATTTTCAATAATGGTTTAACAGTGTAGGATACAAATATTAATTATAATGAAATTAAAAAAAGATTGCTTTTTTATTTATTGTGAAAAACACATTTTGTTTAAAATTTAATAAATTAATCCTTGTTTGTTCAAAATATTTGCAAAACATTTCTGCTAAAGGATTTTAAAAAAATGTTTCTTTAAAACATAAAAATTTATTTCTTTCCTCTATCTGAGCTACTAATTTCAAGAAAAATTGTAAGTTACTTAACTAGAAAACAACTTTTTAAATATTTCTTCAAAAAAATATATTTTGTGGAAAGTGAAAATTGAGCAGATATGAAGCAAAAAAAGCATTTGGATCTGTTTCAAGGCTCAAATATTGGATCGGGAAAATTGCCATGCAAAATCCTTTGTCTATTTTCCAAAAACATTTTCATCCTTCAAAATATGGCTCACTTTGACTGGTTTCCAGAAATCCTCTTAGTGATAAAATAAATATCAGGTTGTTGATGAATAGAAAGGATTTTTTAAATATGCTTCTTTTTTAGAGAACTCAAATGTGGTTTCTTTGTTGATTTTTTACCATCTTTGTAAATTTTACTGTGTATCCAGTTATTTTCTTATACTATTTTCTAAATATTGTTTAGCCTGCATAATTATTTTAAAGTTTTGTTTTTCTAATGGATTTTTAATTTACAAAATAACTTTTAATATAACTTTGAAGACAATTAAAAATATATATAGAAATACTTCAATATTTGAATACTTTTAAAAAGTTGTCATGATGATAATTTAACAATGAAACTTATATAATTGAGATAAACAAATATCTAAAGAATGTTATTTCAAAGGAAGGTTTATTTTTTAAAGAAATTATAAAGAGAAGAGAAACAGTAATTAATTTAAAAATTAATGTTAAAAAATTTCCTTGCTATATCTTTCCTAAATAATTGTTTTCAAATTAATAAACATTTTAGAATCTTTTGTAACCAATATATATTGAAATTTTATTCCTATTATTTTTAATTATGCCTTTCACATTTTCTTTACTTAGAAATGATTTTAAAAGCGTAAATAATTTCATTGTAGAAATTTTATTTTCTCATTTTCAGTGTGTGTTTGTGTGTGAGAGAGAGAGAGTGCGTTCGTGTTTGCTTGCTTGTTGTTGGTTATTTTTTTTAATTCTATAATTTGTTTAAAACTTGGTCCTTTGAAACATATGACTTTCAATAAATTAAAAACGAAATTAAAGATAAACCTTGTTATTGATGATGAATGATTTATCTAAATCTTTACAGTTTTACAGAAAATATATGTCACTTAAAGTCAAATGCATCTTTGGGATTTATAATTATTTAACTGTATATAATTTCCATTTAAACATGACAGAAAAAAGTACCAACTATTTCTTTATACTGTCTAAATGTTATCTCAATCATTTTAATATTTTTAACAATTAATTGGGACAATTTTTAATATTATTTTATTTTAAAACCACTTTTTTAAGAATAATTTTAAATGAAATAAAATGTTTAATATTTTTTACATTATTTTTGAAAATATTATTGTGAGTAAAATTTTAATTATGCAAATAATGCCTCCAATGTTATATAATATTATTCTATATGTGATATAGCATGCATGGTCATGCAATATTACCTAATATACTAAATTTATTTTCTATTTACTAAATTTTCATTTAAAATTTATTAGTCGATTGATGTTTCAAAAGGAAAAATAATTTCTATTTTTTTGCACCTAAAAACCTAAGAAAATATTTCAAAAATTCTAATTTACAAATAAAAAATAATTTTATGAATCAATTATCAACCTATAAGGGGTAAAAGCCAAAAAACAATGCTTTCACCTGAGTATAATACTTGTGAGCCTTTGTGTATATCTAAAGTTCAGATTTTTTACTGAAATAATAAATCAGATTCAAAAAAAAACCCATTTATAAATATAATATTTGTGCATATTGTACATAATAAAATGACTCTTACAAACATTAAAATGATTATCATTTTGCAAACTTAGCTTGCAGTTTTTTTATGCTAATTTAATAGCTTTTCATCTTAACGCACAACCAACAAAAATTCAAATGTTACATAAGGATTTTATATTACATTCATAATTTCTTAATTATATACCTATTGAGGAACGTTAGTAATTTTTTGTCATGTTAGATTTTCAGTGTGTAGGATTCCAACCTTCTAGTGTTTTGTGAAATCATGCGAAAACATATAAGTTCTCTGCAACTTATATCACTATGCTGGACATGAAATTTGAGTAAAGTTCCATCAATCTTTGAAACTAATTCATACTTACCATGCTAGAAACAGATGTCCACATCAGATGAATTTTATAGCTAAATAATAGCAAATTCACCACAATTAAATTATTTTGTTTTTATAATTTGTTTGACGGCATCATTTAAAAATTATATTAATTTTATTATCTTTTATATTATATTTTTTTATTATCTTTTATATTATATTTTTTTATTATATTTATTCATTTGATAAATTTTAATAAATTATCATTAATTTCTAGAAAACAGCCATTACATACATTAGATATAGATGATTATAAATTTTAATTTGTGTGCAAGAAAAACAATATATTATATCCTTTCATATTCAGCCTGTATTGTTTAGAAAAGGAACAAAATTAAACCTCATCATATTCAGAATTGAGTACCAATGCAATTTAATTTATTCGAAATCTATTAATTTTCTGATCAAATAAGAAAAAAATTCAAAATGTTTTAATAACTGACATTTCTATTTTTGTTAATATAATAATAATATACAAATTTGAAAAATAAAAATTGAACTTCAAAAGGTAAATTTCTTCACAGTGTAAGAATTTTTATTTTATTAACTTATTCCAATATTTCACCATGAAGTTATGAGATAAATATATATTTTAGTGTTAATAAATCTGTTATCTCTGGAATACATCGAAGAAATACGTACATTGAAAACCATCTTTATTTCAGTTGCTTATTTCATTCCTAAAAAATTAATAAAATATTTAATGTTAAATATTGCCTATTAATATACTTCCAGTTTACTAAACAAAAATTCCTAAAATATTATATTTCTAATTTTAATTTGACTCTTCTTAGCACAAAATCTAATAAATGAAATTTCTTTAGAATATTTCACTATAATTCTAACGTCTCTTTCAAGAAGATTCCATTTCCATAAATGCTGGAGTCAAAATTAAAATCACAGATCCCTGCTACCCACTTCTTGATAAATCTTGAAAAATCAGAAATATTTGTCTTAAATTTTAGTTGATGATTTCTAGATGAAACCATATTTGGCCTTAACAAACAAATATAGCACGCATAAACAAAAATTACAACAAGTATTACCACTCACATAACTCTTAAAACTCATTGTGTACATAATAATACATCATACATAAACATACACATCATCATACATCATACATAATTTATCTTATATGGATCCATATGTACGAACATTAATTAATAGTTAATAAACAAGCTACCTTAATAACTTTTGTCGAAATTCATTTTATGCTAAACACAGTGTATCAAGCAAACCTTCCTCGTGTTTGATATTTTTGGAATTTAAAAAAACTGTTTAATTTAACAAACAATAATAGTTCATACTTGTTAACAAAGAAAACTGAAGCCTCTTTTTCACGAAAGTCATAGTTAAAATGTCTTGTACTATAATACACATATCCATTTCAATGATTGGTCAATAAAATTGATTAATTTCTTAATTTAGTTTGATTGGATTCCAACAGATTCCAATAGATTAAATGTTTAAATAGTTTTTTTCTAAAAATCTGTTGATTCATTTGATTTGAGTGCTAAGCACATATCGTTTCTTTCCTAGTCATTTATAAAAAAGGATTCAACAAACAGAAATGCCAAATAGATAAGGAATGTGCTTGACTACAGTGATTATAACTCATGGTGTTTTACAGATTCTCATGTTGCATTGAATTCAGCATTATATTCTACAAACATCATTAAATTTTTAAATGTAATGTAATGGAAATAAGTTTATTAAATTCTATAGATAGTGACAAACATCGTTTAGTGAAAACAATAATAACACGATAAATAATATCGACCGTCATGTTTTTTCAATCTTATTTTAATCTCTCGTTATTTATAAGAGCCAAATATATTATAATTTCATAAATTTCTCTAGAAGTTTTGAAACAAAAACTATTTTTTTTTACTATTTTTCATTTTTTTCTTGATATGAGCAAGACATTTCATTTAATTACTTTATAATTAGTAAAAGATTTATCATTTATTTTATAGTTTTTATGTGTTTTTCAGGATCAGTGATAAATATTTTGTTACTGCATTTAGGTTAAAAACATATCATAAATGATTCCAGAAAAGTATTACACTTGAAAGTAAAAAAGAAATACTAATTTATGAGAATTTTTAACAATAATAAAGGATTAAAAATCTTGTTTTTGTTGAATTTTATATATTTTACTCCTATAATTTAATCAGATAATGTTATAAAATGTAGGTTTATGTATTGAAAACACCATTAATGAAGTAATATAAAAAATCTTAAAAACAATTTTCTTACAAAAACGAAATCTTTAGTAAAAAAACAACTTTGTTTAAGATTCTTTTGTTTTCCATGAAAAAAATTGTAAAGTTTAAAGATTATGCATTTTTGTGAATGAAACGCATTATCTCGGAAGTAAGTATTCAAAGCTAATTAAGTGAATCAATGAAAAAATTAACATTTTTCCATCCTTGTAAGAAATTCATTTACATGTCTCTTTTATTTCAGTTTCTAACAAAATATACTTGTTTTCTTTTTATTTAAAATAGTACACAGCTCCTAAGAGATAAAAAAAAGCTTGAGTATATCAAACTATCCATATAATGAATTATATAAAGAAATCTAAAAAAGTATTCCTTCCTGAAACTCAATTTGTACCAGTTAATAGTTCAAAATCCTTGAAGAAAACTCCTCTTTATATTTCCTAAATATACATTTTTGAAAAAAAGAGTAAACTGATTTCGAGAGCTTTTTTTTCTTGAAAAAAAAAGGAATTGTTTTAATGCCATTTTTTTCAAATTCAACTGATTATATCTCTAAGCGACTGTGAAAAAAATATTGTATGTCGATATTTTCACGTTACAAACGAGCGCAAAATGAATGAAGAATCACTTTATTTGGTTTATTTTTTTTCTGAGATGAATTTAATTCGGAAACCAAATAAGGTTTCTTAATGACAGTTTAATGTAAATTCCAATTGCTTTTAATAAATTATATTCCTCATAAACATGGAAAGATATACTTTCACGCAAAGATATTTGTCATATATCAATGTTTTTTTAATGATAAAAGTATTTATACAGTTAAGTAAAAAATATTTAAATAAATTGGAAGAATTTATGGAAATTCTGACATAAAAAGATTACTTAATATATTGCAATTATACAGAATATTTTATATGTAATTTTATTTGGTTAAAAATATTGTTTTAAAGAAATAATGCATTTACATTTGTAGCAAGCAACAGCTATGTGTATGCAAGCATAATCAAGATAAAGTTTAAATTTTTAAAGTATATATATATATATATATATATATATATATATATATATATATCTCACGCCGCAAAATGTTATTTCTCCAAGTAATTGATTTTACTTTTATAACTTGATATATTCTCATGATATTTGGCTTTCATTTAGTTATTATATGCTAATGTCTTACAGATGTCTGAAGTTATCTGTTATCCATAGTCTAAATTATTATGAGATTTGTCTATTTTAATACATATCAATTTAATATTAAGATTTTTCTATATTTTTGTATATTTTCCCTCTAAGATATATATTTTTAATATTTTGATTAAAATCTCGTTTCCAAAAATTCGATCTGATATTTGGATATCTTTCGATTTGAAGTGGTGTTTCTACAGCTTCGCTACACAGATGACAGATTTATCTTCGCGTGATTATTTTCTATAAAGTATCCTGAAGAAATTATTTTCAACGTAACCGTATTTACTGAATTCATTATGACTGAAATGGAGCTGATAACACGAAACTTTTCAGCAACCACATCAATTGCGGTCATGTCAACGGTAGCAATTTTGAACGTCCATCCTATGTCTGTAAATCCTTCATTGTATTTCTTTATCATTTAATAAAGTGTTTACTTAATTTTTTTGTGTCTTAGTTCGATCATTGTGTCTCAATATCACGTGAGGGCAACATTTCTGCTCATCCTTTCCTACGTAATTATAATTCTTATCGATATTCTCTTTGGACTTAAATTTTTTATGTATATGAAATTCTAGTACACTCTGCTTATAGAAATTATTGAAGATCAGAAAAACTTACTTTAAATCTAATAACGAATGACTTTTTCTCCAACTTTTTTTTATTTCGATATTTCCAAACCTTTTACAAACAAACATTTATGAGCTATTTTTTTGGTATAGTATAATTAATTTAATGAATATTTTTGGAAATAAATTATTTGTATATATTCACTCATCCCACTGAGTGAAACTGTCATTTTGAGATGAATAAAACTTTTATTTATTAGCTTATTTGAAATTGACGTTAAAGTTTATCTAATTCCGTAACAATCATCAAATTCATAGAAAGCTTAGCTTTAAAGTTTTATTTTTAATATTTCCCACATGAAATCGATTTTACTAATTTCAATTTTAAAATGGCCAATGGAAATTTGAAAAATTATTTGGTTTAATCATTTTTAAAAGAAGATAATACTTTAATGATATCAATTAAAGGATTTGTATTTTTCAATTTAAATTTTTCCTATTAATTTCTTCAATTATTTTCTTCTATTAATTTCTTCAATTTTCTTCAATTATTAAAATTTAAAAAAGTGTTATATATTTTATTTTCTAAATTACTTTAGCTTGTAAATAACTATAAAAAATGTTTTGATATCTAATACTATGTTTGTGAAACTAATACATTTTTTAATAACATTTTTTATATTACAAAATATTTTCTTTATCATACTTCTCCTTTTTAGTCTTCATTTTGAATTATGAAATTATTTCCTTAGTATATTATATATGATTTCTACATGATTTTAGTATAAAACTTTTTCTAGCTTAAATTTTCCTTGATACACAAATAATGTAGAAAATTCTAGACAGTTCACTTGCATCCATTGTGAGGAATGTCGTGAGAAAATAAAATCAGATTCTATCCAAAAGATTTGTTTGCTAAAATCTCATGAGTTTATCATCCATTAACTCATTTGCAAAATTCTCTAAGCAATTCCATTCCTTCGAGCTAAATCTTTAATAATACGTTCTTCTTCTTTTTAGATTTGGGTTTGTATGTCTTTGGGCACCTCTACTTTAATCAGCATTTTGTACCGCAAATATATGTTACTATAACATAAGCAAACTGAATACTTTTTCTCATTTTAAAATAAATACTTTTGTTAATAAATTATCTTTTTAACAAAATATTTAAATCACAAAGAAACATTTTTTTAACTCATACTGTGTACTGACTTTATTTTTTAATGATAAAATAAATTGAATTATAAATTTTACCATTGGTATAAAATTTATATTTTAAATGATGTTTTGAAACCAAATTGAGGAAAATTATACAAAATGAAATAAATATACCCTTCTTTCATGATGAATGTTTATGTTAAATTTAACTCCTGATATAAATAAATCTATAAATTTTCTCATAGCCATAAAAATATTTTAGAAACATTTAAATATTTAAAATAAAATTATCTACTTATTTTATTTTTCCAAAACATAGATTCAGCAAGAAAAATATTTAGTAGTTTTTTTACAGATTTTATAATAAATTTTTAATTTCTATACATCTGCGATTTATGCATTTTTATTTTTACAATTAAAAATACAAAACACCATATTTTATTAAAATAAATATATATAAATACATAAATAAATCATGTAACATTTTGCAAGAAAATATTTAAAATGCAAGCATTTTCCTACTGTATTTAGCAGGGAAACAGAATAAACTTACTTTGAACAAATATTTTAGGTCTATAAGAAGTTTTGAAGGTTGAATATTATTTAATACATTCAAGAATATATCCTTCTGCTTGTAATTCACTGAATAATTTAATCGATAGTCTGCTAATGCTTGTAGAATTTCATATTTCCGAGTTGCACATCTGTACATTCGCAATTTGAGTTGATAGTATAAATGGCTTAAATAGCTCCACTGACTACGTTTCGAAATTAATTACTCCATTTACAGGCCCAATCGATATCCAACAGATTTAGTTTCTAACTGTTGCAAGGTGACCAGTTTGAAAATGTTTGGTAATTACTTTACAGGAACTGTTTTCATTTGGTGTCAAAGGAACAATTCTACTTCATATAAGAAAATGTAGAAAGAGTTTATTCTTGAAATCGAAAACCTTTCTTGATATTCTGCATATTATTAAATATTTTAATGAGAGACCTTATTCAAATAAAATCTTATATTTCTTAAGAAAGCATTTAATTTTTCTATAAATATTATTTTTGTGATTCTAGATTTAAAATTCATTGATTTACTTTAAATAAATTTATATATATATATGCATTGATTTAAAAATAATTCTCAAGATTGAATCACATATAAATTAATTTTTTCATATATGTTTTTTAATAAATTTCTCCTATTTATAATATTTTATCATGAATCTCTGATATTTACATGAAATATTGTAAATTTCGCATGAAATGACCATGTAATGTCAGTATATAATATTACTCTAAACACTAGTGAAGGATATTTAAAATAAATTATCAATATATGAGAATTGTTACAACACAGTATCTTGACACATTAATTAAGCATTTATATCAGAATGTGTGTGTTGGTAATTTTTCCAAGAATCAGAATGTGGCATAAAAGATATACAAAAATGATTTCTGTTCAACTGAAGTTTATGAATATATGAGAAATGCTAAGAATTAAAAGTTTTAAAAATGAAAAACATTTGAAAGTATAATATTGAAAAAACAAGAGAACTTTTTGCAAATTGCTTTCGTAAAAATGCATCTTCATAAAATTCAAATGTTTTGAACATTTTAAAAGCTATTTTAAGATTTTAAATGTTGTTATACATAAAATACTAGCTAATTTAAAATGATTTCTCCATGAAATGAAAGTTTTCTATTAACAACTGATAAGATACTAGTGGCTTAATTATTTTCTTTAAAAGCTACAGCAATATTTTAAATATCTTTATAATTTTAGATATATTTCTAACCTATACGTAAATCATATGCTGTCTTTATATTATAATAGCTATTGATGTAATCAATAATGAAACAAATTGTTTTGGAAAACAAAATCCTCCTTTTAAAAAATATAACAGTCATAGATGATAAAATGTTTTTATTCGGACATTAGTTTTAAATAATTATAGTTTCTTGTTATTTTTCCATGAAATTTTCTAGAATATTAAATTAATTATATCGAATTTTAAAAATTTATTTAATTTTTCTCCTTCAGTTTTTTTTATTTTTTAGTCAATTACTTTTACTTTAGAAAATTTGTGAATAACTATATACATATTCACAAATAATAGTTTCATAATAGTTTCATTTTAAAAAATTAAATTCATTTTTTTTTGTTTTCATTCATTTCAAGTTATACCTTTTTTTCTTTAGAAGACATATTACTTTTATTATATATATATATATATATATAAGTCATTGAAATAGAAACTGAGTTTATCTTTTAGGCATATTAAAATTTAGTTGATAATTCATAATGATAAATATTCACAAAAATATACAGTAAATATAATATATATTTAATATATATTATGTATTAAATATATATTAAATATAATATATATTTAATATATAATATATATTTACTATAATTTATAATTTCAATAAATATATATTTACAGAAATTATGTTGTTGTAATATATTCATATAACAATAACACAACTACAGTAATGTATTATACTTAATATATTTAATTAAAATATATTTGGCTTTTTCTCAAACATAACATTTAAAATCAGAAAAAATTTCATTATTCGGAAGACATTAAATAAATTAATGCTTATTATTCTTAAGAATGTATCTTTAGAAAGTGAAAAATACAACAATGATAACCAGTTTTGATTTAAATAAGCATTTTGCGACGAGAAAAAATCCGGTTTAACACGCAACTTCAATTAATTACCAACTTTGCTCTAACTTTAATTAATAGTATTCAAATATACTTCATTTAAGACAATTTATTGCTTCATCGGCAACCATTAATCTTTTGGTCAATTTGCGAAATGAAAGGAGAATTTTAAACAATGGCTTAAATCCTTTACTAAAGAAAACGTTGTGTGTTGAACAATAAGTAACAATAACACATGCTTAAAAAGTGATTTTATTCTAGTAATCAATCCATATGGGAAGGAAATGTAATTAGCAAGAGTCCTGCTTGATAATGCATTGTGAATCCATAATTTCACCTTATAAATTTTCCTTTTTTTTATTGACACCTTGCATGTTAGTCTGTAATTTCAATTTATGTGAACATCCTAAGCAATTTGAGTTTAATTTTTTATATTTTTAGTAACTAAAATATATTATTGAGTGAGAGAGTTGCCACAAATTTTATTTGAATTTGAAGGTATATTGAATACGTAATTAAATTTTATTTGATTTACAGAGAAATTAAATTTTCTATACAAGTGATTATTCTTTATACCACTTAATTTGATAATTCTATTTATTATTAATTACGTATTTTTAATGTAGCCATTTACTAATATAAATGTGAAATTTTAATTTCTTTTACTTTTAATCAGAAAATGTCTACTTCTAATTAATATTAAATTTCAGTTATCCTGTTTAAATGACATATTGATGAGAATTGCATTTTTTGTATGCTAAAATATCATTCTTATGATAAACCAAGGATATTGAGCTTTAAAATTTTTATAAAACTTATAAATTGGTAGAAATTAGACTTTATTAATGATTTCATTATTTGCAGGGTATTAAGCGATTGAATGTAGTCAAGAATCTACAGATGACATCTATGATGACGCTGTTATTATTTAAGAATTATATAAATAAGAAAATTTAAGAGACTTTTTTTAAAGGTAAAAATAGAGTACAAATAATAAATAAATAAAAATATTTTCAATTTTATAACTCAGTTTTTTAACATTTAGTCTATTTTGTTTATTATGGAAAAAATTTGGGAATAATATATTTATCCATAAATAACAATTTCATTTTAATAATTTGAAGATTTAAATTCATTTTTTCATTAATTTAAATTTTGCCGATTAATTTCATTATTCATATCAGAAAGCATAATTCAATATCAAGAAATATAAATAAGATTATTAAAAGTTTATTTTGTATAAATGGTGAATATTTATTTCACAAAAGGAAAAATGTTTTTTATTTGAAAAAATTGTCATTTTCAATTGAAAATAATTTGAAAAGACAATTAAATATGTGATGTGCTATGAAATGTTTTAATAATCAACTTATATCAGCAGTAAAGTTTGAAAAATTAATTTTAATTTTAAAATAAATTCTAATTTTTAAGCTCATTATTATCACCATTTAAATTTTGTATTTTTTAGTTCCATAACTTATAATTTTAATGTATATGTAGGAAATTGCATTGAGAGAAATAGATTATTACTAAAACAAAATTCGATTTAAATATCAACAATATTAAGTTTCTAAATAATAACAAAATATAAATGTTTAACATCTTGAACTGTTTTGAAAAATAGAATAATGGTAAGATTTTTATTTTTTAGACATATCAAGCTAACACTAGATTCAACATTTTCTGTTGCCTTTTTCCATTATTTCAAAAAATATTTGTTCTACCATGGAATAAACCTGTCATTATGACTTGACTCATTAAAATACTTATAAATAGTAACGTGAAAATAAATTTCCTAGATGTGTGTCACACAATACTTATTAAATTAATTTTAAAGTACATCGTAAATTTCCTCTGCATTTCCATAAGTAGTTTGAAAGAAATGAAATAATATTTTCATACTTTTATAAAACATAATACGCAGCATCCATTATTTTTATATCGTGTGTAGAACGTAATATTACTCAAAAACAAAATTTTGAATAAGGAATGTATACAAAACATATTTCTTTATTAAATTTAAAAAATATTTTTATAAGATTTACATTTAAAATGCTTTTTTTACAACTTAATATGATCAATGTTTATAAAAGCGAATTCTTAAAAAATATGAATAATTTATACAATGCCAAGTAAATAGAAGCAAGCCAAATTAAGTAAAAAAATACCCGAAAATGTATTTAGGAAATGCTTTTGGAAGCAACAAGTTGCTGTGAGGCAGTTGCTTCTTTTATATGTTTTAGCTGAAGCTAAAATTCTAATATTTTTTTCTCCATAGCAGCGAAAAAAGTCATTTGGAGTATGCATTTTATTTACTAATCAGCATTAATATTTCTTGTAAACATACGCATACACACATATCATAAAAATTCTTCACTTCATTTTTTAAAGTTATTATCTGATTATATTTCAAAAGTAAAATGTGTACAAATGGTATATGTAGAAGATTTTAAATATGTGATTTCATTTATTTGTAAACTGTGATAACTGAATGTCTATAAATGCTTTAGAAAAGGTTTTTGTTGTTATATAATCGTAAAATCTGTAAATTCTTTCATTCTGACATTTGTTTTCCTTCATATCTTTTAAATTTTAACTTAAATGTTATTACAGATCCAATGTTTGAATCTGGAAAATTTGAAAGTGTAGAAGATGAGTTTTACGTTTGTTAACATGTTTCTTCTTGAAAGTAGGACTGTTTTTATCCACAACCTTTCAATAGCTTTCAATAATTAAACTATTTATTTACGAGGTATCAAAATAATAAATATTTACTTCATTATTAAGAAAATAATTAAATTAACATTTATTAAGAAAATTACAATGTAAGATAAAGAAGATTTTAGATTTTGAAAAAGCATACAAAAATATACTCCAACAGCAAGGCTTATACTTCTTTTCATGATATATTCATCCTTCAAAATTTTATATTTCTTTACTTCAAGTTGAAGAAAACTTCATTCGTTTTCAGATTTGAGTATAATGTACAACAATTTAAATAAATTTAAGTGACACTTTTAAATTTTTTTGATGTTTTTAATCCTTGCTCATACTTACTAAAGTATGCTTCTAATGTTAATATGAAAATCTAAAATAATACCTACAATTAGTAAAAATCATTTACTTAGTTACACTTCTTTGATGTGTATAAGTACCAACATTACTTAAATTTAAATTGTACTTTTTAGGTACATGTGTTATTTATATAAGATGATTCCTATATATTCTGCTACAATTTTAAAATTGCTTTTCTCTGTAATGAAATATATTAATTAATAAAATTTGAAAAAATAAAGTCTGAGGTTTTAGCTAAATTAACGGTATAGTTATTATCTCTCGCTCAACTTTATAACATGCAAACCCTATTTAATATGTTATCTTTCTTTCTATTTTGCTCAAAATTATATCACCAACTAATTTATTTTTTATATATGAGAAACGTTTGAAAGATTTTAAATTGATATTTTTAGCTTGTATTGATTTTTAGTTATAGTATATTATATTCAAGACTTCTTGATAAACTCTATATATAAAATGGCATTTCTTGGAAAATACAATGTAAAAATATGAAACAAAAACAAGCAATTGTTTCTATTCATGTGCTAATTTCATTTCAATCTATTTACATTCATTTACTCATGCTTTTGTAAATTCATTATAAGTAAAGATTATAATTTCAAAATATTTTGTAATATTTCAGTGTATCATACAAAAACTTCTGGTAAATCATGTGTTATTGTTGACTGATACTCCTAAAATGTATTTGAAAATCAGTATAGTAATATATGATTTTATTATTTCTTTATGTATAATCTTAGATATAAGAATTAGAATTAATTCATAATTTATATATCATATTTTCGATTTTAAATTTATTTTCCTTATTTTCAATTTAATAAAAATGAAAAAATATTTTTTAACTTAAGGTTTCCTAAACTGTTCATTAGCAATTAATTCTATTAAAATCTCCTTTTTACCTGTGTACTTAGTTGATGTATTGAAATTACTGATATTTTTCATTCAAAGTTCTGATGCAGTTTTGAAATAGCAAAGATAAAATATGCCTACCGTGAAGGACAAAACAAATGTCCTATTGTTCAAAATGAATAAAATTTCTGCTTCGCTAAACGTTTAATTTTTGACACTTAAACAATTTCCATAGAATAAATGTTTTTTTTTAATATTAAACAAAAGCTTTATGGTTTTGAAAGCTCTTTGGAAAGAATAATAGATTTCTCCCTTTAAATATCACAATATTAAGCTTCATTGGCTTTACTGTCAGATAGAATGAAATTTTGTATGAAAACATTTTTGGAGCCTAATAAACTGTTTAAATTAAAGTTTTCTTTATTCAGAAAATGACTTAATTTCTTCCATTCATTGTATCATATATGTTATCACAGCAAAATGATTATTTTATTAATATAGTTTTCAGAGTTAATATGAAATGATACTTTCCTTTTATTAAATTAGTACTTTAACTTCTACTTATTTAAAATTTATTATATAAGTTACAGGTTTTAGTTTGGTCTTGTAGTTAATTTTAATTGCTAAATACTAGTTTTGTGTGTAATATTTTCAGTTTCTTTTATTTTAAATACTAGCTACATATTCACATGTTACTCCAAACAGTTCTTTGACATTTTATAATTCCATCTATTTTCTAGTGGTTTCTGGATGTACAAAAAATCTTATAAAAATGGTACTTGGAATAATTTCCTCCTAATTAAGAAATTCCTTGAATAACTTCCGTAATCAATTTTACTGATAATAATTTAAGTTTAAAAAGTGTTTGCTTGAAACTTTCTCAGATATCTCAAAAACAAGAAATTATCTAATTTATTTTTGGTATAAAATGTTATACAACCTATTTTTTAGTAATAAATTTTGGTAATTTTAATAAATATTATTTTTTTGTTTTTACAGAATTTTAGTAAATGGTAATAAAAATTAAATATTTTTCTTTTCAAGTGATCAATCCAAATTTCTAAATCTACCCTTACAATGAAGAAATAATCATTCATATAATTTTACCTGTATATATTGATTTTCTTACGCCATTAAATCAACTGAATAATTGAAATTTTATGTTTTCATTAATGAACACTTATGAATATTTAATTATACAACTGAAAAATTTTGGCTGTGATATTTTTAGCTTTGTGTAAACAGCAACATGAAAAATAGTTGAGAATTAGAAGAACTTATTAATACTTTCATATTTAATGAGAAATATTATTGCATATGTTGTCATCATGAATTTATTGTAAATAATGGCGTATAAGGAAATGCCTAGACAGATAACTATATGTTAATATACTATATGTTATAAATTCTTTTACAAAATGAATATTTTTATTTTTTTACAAATTGAATATTTTCATTAATTTATGTTGAAAATAAAATATTCATTTAATGCTTTAGAATTCTATATTTCATTATATGCTTTATATTTCAAACACACTTTATTTTTCTATAATAGCATTTAAAAATAACAACTGTTCATATAATGTTGATTTTGGGATCCCACAATTTTTAATGTTATGCTAATTGAAGAAATTAATTATTTGTCATCATTTTAAGTCAAAGAAATTGAATTATAAATTTTAATTGAGAATAAATTCAACTTTCAATTTCTCGGAATTAAAATGTTAGTTAATTTACTTTTGAAATATTTCCAATTAGTGACAAGATTAGAAACAGTGTATGTTCTTAAAATTAATGTATGCACAATTATTATTAGAAGATATTTTAGAAAAATAAAACATGTGTACGAAATTTTAAAATTGAAGTTTCACTTTATTGAGGAATAAAAATGCATTTGAAGTTTTAAAAAATTTAAGATCACTACTGGTATAAAATAAACAAATGAATTTTAAGTAAGGATAATTAGTTTTGGAAGTTAAACAAAAGATTTGCAAATAGTATTAAAATTAATGAGACTAATATTAGTCAAACATGAAACTATTAAGTTTAAAAACTCATATTTTTATCTAATTTCTTGTAAATTTCTATTTTAATAGTATATGTATTGCTACGGAATTAATTATTATAATTGATGAAATTGTACTCTTCTTGATTTCAAACAATGCATTCATTAACTTTCGAAAAAATCAACTTAGGTCTTTTCACATGTGAATATTAAGAACTTGTCTTCATACCACATTAAACATGTTTTAAATCTTTGGAGATATCTTTTTTCTTAAAGTTAGATCCTCAACCTCTTTCATTTTTACTTTTATGGACATTTACTTTGCCATTCAATTTCAGGATATTTATTATTAATTACAAAGAAAGCCAACAGCGATCAATAGTTAATGTGTGTCATATTATATTTTTATTTAAATATTTGCTCATGATTTATATTATTGTATTTATATTGTCATATGTGAATCGGATTTGCTTTCGTTAAAAGTGAATGAATATTATGATTTAAAAATCTGTAATCTCAAGAAATCAGTGAAATTTGTGAGAACAAGTAAGGTTTTCTCTGAAGCAAATATAGTTAATATCTGTATAAAAAAAGTATTGAATTTATTTTTATCAATGCACAACATATTTTTCATTTTAATCAAAATGATATGGTTACTATAAAAAATACCATAATAATTACGATCTTTATATAAATTTTAACCATTTGAGTTATTTTTTCTTATGTTATTAAGTTCATTAACAAAATTTACAATCATACAAATAAAGAAATTTCTCTCTTGATTTATGTTTAAGCACTTAATTTAATTTAATTAACTTCGTAAATTTTGAATTAAAAATTCCTAGAAAAATGCACTTGTTATTCCTTTGACATTTAAATTTTCTCCCATTTTTAAAAACTTGTTACTAACAAATTTGATATATTTACTTCAAAATTTAATTTATCTAACAAAATTGAATCACTTTTAAATATATATATACAGAGAGGAAACTGGCATATATGTGTTGACAATAATATAAAGTATACTTAATATAAATACCGTATAATAGAAAATACATTTTAACTGAATAGAAGTTATAAGTATAACTCCTTAATCATAATCCAACAAAAATACAAAACAATTTTAGATTAACGGTAGAATAGGAAAAATAAATGTTTATGTAAAACAAATTGTGATAAACATTTATAAATGTTTATATAAATATTTAATATATAATGTGACTAGTTATATGAAAACAAAGTAGACTGAATAAAATTAAGTAAATATACAAATATACTTCATTATAAAAACAGTAGCTTATTTTAAAATATAAATAGTCTTGAATTAATTTATTAAAATATTATAAAAAAACTAATTTAATACAAAATTATAAAATAAATTGATATCCCAATTTCATATATTTTACAGACTTTAACACTCACTGCCTGTGATATTTAAATGGATTCATGGCCACAAGTGTTCTTAAATTTTTAATGCAATTAATCAAAACGTGAACAGTTTGTTTAAATTAAAAGGAGAAGAAAAAAAGTTTTTTCCATCTCTGTGCACAAAGTAAATGTTTTTATGTGTACTGTTAAACATTATATTGTTACAAAAATATAAATGTAAGTAATTACCTTAATTTTATTTTGCATTTTTCTTACAGGTAATTTTTCTACCAGTAAATATAGTTTAAAAGTAGCTTTTCTAACATTAAATTGTAAAATATTTGCAATATTTTACTTAGCAAACATTCTTTCTCTTATTTCCCCAAAATACTAAAATGTTATATGATACTTTAAATATAAGGTTCGTTGTACTATAATAGTTTCTTTTGAAACTTGACAGTTGAACAGGCTTGCACATTAAAAAATAGGTACATAAATATTTTTTATACTATAATAGTACTATTTTTATAATACTATTTTTTATAACATATAATATTTTATTACATACTAATATAAGTGTTTCCCTATTTATTTTTAATTGTTCAGACAAAATAATGTATAAAAAACTAAAATTTATAAACAATTTATGCAAATAAAAAACTAGATTTGTATTTAACATATATTTCATTATTTCACACAAATTAAATAGTTGAAATAAAATATTTTTTGCTTAATTTATTCCACTTTACAAAATTCTTTTTTCAGGAAAATATCCAATTCTTGTTTGTTATGCACTTTCCCAAACACTACATTTCCACAATATACATGTGAACTATAAATTAATTTTTATATACAAATGAAAAAAGTCAACTACATAACTATTGAAATTCTTATTCCAACTGAAAAGAAACTGGAACAGATATTCTTAAAGAATAATCTGTCAGAAAAATATGTTTTGAAACTTCTTTCTTGATAGCTAAAAACCAGAAAAAACTTTTTTGTGAGGAGACGAAAAATTTATTATCGCTTGTTGAACTACACTTTTTGCATTGTGAATTCAAAACCAAATTTTTTATTTTTAATGGGTGTGAAATATCAGAGTACATCTACTTTTCTGGCAAGTGGAAAACATTCTTTGAATGAAAGAAATCGTTAAAATACTCATCTATTTGTCTCACTTAAAAAATCATCAATTGTATATCCAAGGATGTTTTACACTCGAAACTATTTCGTCCCCATAATTTACTTGAAATAGCAAAAGAAAATCTAAATCTAAGGTCAGGGAAATGTTTTTTAGCTCATTGATCAATCATCATTGACATCTCAATTTCATGAAGATAACCTTTATTCTTGATAGTAATTTCAGATATTATGTGGATTGAACCATTCAATTCTCACAATATGTTTATTCACCCAATGCAATCTTGTTTAAATTTAAAAGCACAAAATTGTTATTTTCTTCATAAATTGCTTAACTTTAATTTTCTACAAATGAAAATTAAACAAAATTTGACATACGTACGGTCAAATTTTTAATATTCTCACAAGTAAAATATTTCTTCTAATTTATTTGTAGGACTCATCGAATTTTAAAAATGGGAAAAAATTATCAAAAATTATTTTATTAATTTCAGCTATAAAAAACAATAAATGATTCCATGAAGCTAATATTTAGTTTCTTTTTCCTTTAAGACAAAAATTATAAAATTTTTCTTTAGGTCTTCCCTTTATGTAAGAGAGCCAAAAATTTTAATTATCAGTAGTATAATCATCATATTTAAGGAGTAGAACTGCAAGTGAGCAATCACTTGTTAAGTTTGTGGGTCATATAGGGAGATTTATAACAAGAAAATTCAGGAATATTCCCTTCTCCTTCATTTGTTTGAAATTTTATTCAAAGTATTTATGCTAGAAAATAAAGATAATTTATTTCCAAAACACAAATTTTAGTCCATTTTTCAATATTTGTTTTTTTTAAGATTTTTCCTAATATGTATACACTTTTGTTTGTTCTAGTATATATATAATGATAAAAGCCGTATATTCATATGTCACTTTGTGTTTTGGGAAATATTCCTTAAACGGACGTGTATATTTTGAGTATAAATATTATACTTAATTTCACCTAACTTTTTATTCTTATTATTATTCAGGAGGATTTGCTGGTTTGATTGTATGATACATTATTGTGCAATATTGCACTCGTTTTTTTTTAAATTTATAGGAAAAAGAAAATAATTGTGTTATATAGTTAACATTGTTACCCGTTTACTAAAAGCTGAGTATCGGCAGCGCCTTATATCTTCATTCCGCAATGCTTTACAAACTACAAAACTAAGCAATAGCATATTTTGTTTTTATTTATTTTCATTAACAAATATTATAATTATTTTTAATTTTATAACTTGTTTTTACTTTACAATAGCAGTAAAACAAATTGATTAGACTACATTTTTATATTCTTTATAAATTACATTGAAATTTAACTAAGATATCACAGTTCTTAAAACTATTTAAAGTTCTTTTTCAACACAAGTGATTTGTTTGGTGATGCATTATTCAATGATTTATGAAAACATGTGGGAACTATAAGCGTAAATGAGAGAAGGAAGTACTAACTAACATGTTAATTATTTTGCATCAACATTAAATAAAATATCTAAAAGTTTGTAATTTTACTGTCTAATATGTCAGAAATATCCTCTAAATTCAAAAAAACAATAATTATTGAAAAAATGTATAAAATTCAAAATATTAATTTACTATTAACATAAACAAAGAATGGTATAACAGAAAGGAAATTCCTTATAATGAATATTTTAGGATATTTTCGTTAATACATTTTTAATACTAATTATACCATTTCTATAATATATGAAATATGGTTAGATTTGTTAAAAATTAAAATTTTAAGTATTCAAACTATGATGAAAAATAAAGTGTTTTAAATCTTGAAAAATAAATAGAAATATTCTTTCTTGCTCAAATTATTCAATTCATATATATTTTTAAAAACTCTTAAAACAATTTAATAGAAAAGATAAAATGTAGGAATTAAATATTAAAATAATTTTTATGAATGAATGAAACAAATTCAAAACTAATTACTGTATTTCATCCCTCTCTTAAGCCACCATTTAAAAATTAATAAATTTTCAATAATCCTGGACACAAAATCCTAAATACAATTAATTCTTTCAATAACTAAAAGCGAATTTTTCTTGAATATGAATATGTTTTTACTACTAGGCTTAATCATTTGTTTATCGACAGTAATAAATGATCACAAGTCAATATTTTCGCATGGAAAATAACTCCAGTAAAAGAGAGGAATTTCTTTTTTTGATAAAACTCAACTTTGGAGGTATTTTTAATTCTGAAACGAATTTGATTAAAAAACAACAATTTAATGTATACTCTGAAAGTTTCTAAGGAGTTATATAATTCATTTATTCAACGACGAAACTCTTCACCCGAATTGACTAAAAATCAAAAGAAAAAATTACATTACATATATATTAGTAATTTTATCCTTGTGAGATTGATTTGTATAAGAGTATCATTTACAATATGTATTGAGAAATAAATCATGCTATCCAATTAGTTTTTAAAAATTTTCTATAGAAATTAATGCATGTGATAATGTTTTTAAAATAATTCACATGAAATAATTTCTATAGCAAATTTTCACCCATTTTTATTTAAATAAATGTAATTAAATACATTTTATGTTTAAAAATGATGAAAATGACACATTTTGATGTTTAAAAATTATAACGAAATAAAAATTTAAACAAATGTATTTTAATCATATTAAATATATTTTTAACTATAGCTGAAACGTTTCGATAGATTTTTTCTTTTCTTGATTCAATAGTTTTTATTCTGAATCACATATTTGCATGTTATGAACTATATTTATATTTTTAGTTTTCTAACATCTGTGTTCATCATTTCACAGAAAAATAAACTGGATTTGAATAAATGAGCATCTAGATCACCTGACACAAAGCTATTCTACTTTGTACTTTCCAAATTTGTATAGAAAGAGTCGCTTTAAGAAAGGAAATCTCAAATATTCATAGCCTAAATGCCAAGATTACAGTCTAATTTATCACTAAAGGAACCTAATGCATACTTGAATGCAACACTAATTATTATTTTAGCCTTCACTGCATAATCTCTGATTCAACTGACGCGTGGAAACTGCAAGAAGAGTGTTAATTTTTTTAAGTCTTTCTTAACATAAATGTTAATAATTCAAAGTTTGCTTAGTTACTTCATTGACTACTATATTTAATATATTTTATAAACACTTATAGTTACTCTAATTATAAAAGTGAAATCAATATAAATATTTGAAAAATTAAATGAATTTAAAATATTTATTAATGTAAAAACTCAAAAATATAGAATAAATTTAAAAATATAACTTTTAGTAATAAGAATGATTATCTGATATAGGATTTTTATTAGTTTCTCAATCTACTTTTAGTTTTTCCACACTATACTTAATTAGGCATGAATCGATAAAAAAAATACGCCGAACTATTGCAAATATTCCCATTTGAGTTAGTAGTAGATCTCTCTTGCTGATGAAATGGCAAACAAAGAAAGACAATTCAGTCAATAGTTAGGGCCTAATATAATTTAGTATTTCGGTTTTACTTCCAAGACCATTGTTATAAATCCCACAAAATGTACTCATATTGAACAGTATAGTCCTTTTTATTCTGTTTTTGTTTATCTTTATTATAATTGGTATGCTTTTTTACAATGAATTTGGATTATAACTATAGATTTCTACTTCGAGTGAATTAGAATGATGAAAGTATCACTTTATGAACCTTTAAACGTATCTCATGCTAGATTGAATTCAGATATTCAATTATTTTAAATATTATTCCCCAAAAACATGCTTTTATTACAAGTTTTGCTTTATATGAAACTTGGAGATTTTTAAAAGTAAAATACCAAAATTTGATAGACTAAGCAATTAATTGCAAAACTAGAGGGCTATAACTTGATATACTTTAGCAATTCATTTAAAAGATGATCAGATCTTATTGACTTAATATGTACGTGTAGGAATTTAATGTCTTGTGAAGTTTGCATCTAGTGAAATACTCTTCATTAAGAAATTATCTAAATATAAAATAATGCTTTATTTACGTTTTTAGAGATTATTAAATTTTTTTTAGAATTACAAGTTCATTCACTAAGAAATTGTGAATTTAAATATAAATGGAAATAAACATGGAAGCAAAAATATATACATTTTAAATTTTAACTTATATTTCAAATAAAAAATAATTGTAATTTGTATATTGATTGAAAATGTTTAATCAATAACTATACATTGATTATATTAATATTTTAAAATATTCATAATTCATGTGTGAAATATATCTTCATTTATTAAATTGGGAGTTGATTAATTTACATTTGAAGAAAAGATACTCATAATCATTTGCATAAGTTAAATATAATCATTAGACATAAGATACATATACATATAATCATATTTTTAAGTGATTACATAAGATACATGTAATCATTTAAAAAGTCACTAAAATAATATTACACAAAATAAACGAAATATATTAAATTTAGAAAGTCATGAAAATAAAATTTTCAAAAGTGCTTTTGTTACCGACTTTTGCTGGCTAAGTGCAGTTTTAGCTTTTTAGTTTTATCCATTTTTACTGAAGTAAAAAGAAATATATTTTGATTAAATTAATGTCACAAAAAAGAAATAAGTTATCTAAAGTTATTCCATTTCTCAGGGTGAGGTTTTTTTTTTATAAACAGACTTTTATAAACTTTAGTTTCATTAATTTATTTTTCATGAATTCATTTGCAATAAACATTTTAAACATGATTCAAAATTTAATCAATTTACTAAAACAAAATATAATATTATATAAATCAGTTAATATAATGTATGTTTTTAAGAAATAATTTTAAATAATCTTTCTTGTGTGATGAATTTTGTAAAACAAAAATTCTTAAACATGAATGCAATTTCCTGAAAATCATATCATAAAAAATAAGATTAAGTTAATTAATGTATTAAAGTTTTTATTGTTAAAAATGCATGTGATTTTTTTGTAATTTCTTATTAGTTTTTATGCATCAGAAGCATGTTAACTATTTTAGTATTTTTTTTCAGCACAGAAGAAATGCAAAATATTAAATTTAATTGCCTTTCTTGAAACTCGCATGCTTCAGATTTTTTCTTTAAATGTCATTAATTTTTAAGAAAAAAATGTATAAAAACATTAAGAGAAAAGCATTTGACAAATAGTAGAGCTCACATATCTAATTACATAATTATTTCAATTAGAATGAATAGAAATATTTTAATTATAAATGGACTAAAATAAAACCTAGCCTTAAGAATAGTTTATTATGTACATATTTTGAGTTATACATTTCCAGACATTTCAAATATTTTTCTTCAAATTCCAAAAAATATTTCATTTCTCTTATAAATTTTTATAAGAACTTAAAAATCAATGGATTTTATTTATATTTTCCTCATTCTTTTTATTCAGTTCATAAGTATTCCATAACAATCAAAATCTAGAAGTAAATTTTATAATAATATTTTCCAATAAGAGTTAAAGATTAGCATAGAATACAGTTTATTTTAACTGACATTATTATTTTTAAGAATAGCAATTAAAGTTGAGATGATATAATATCCAAAGAGAAAGTACTTGAACTTATTGAATGTCATATTATTTATTCAAATTTTATCTTAGATGCAGATATTTAATATTTATTAACAGTAAGTTAATTTTTAGTATAATTGAAATTATTATTAAATAAGTTTATAATTAATTAATATTTATAACTCAAAATCATTTATTAAAAATATTTCTTAAATTGTTAAAAGTATCATTGTAAAGTATTCATTCTTAAACAACAAAAACTAAAAAAAAACAAGAAGTAGCAAATTAAATTAGTTAAAATAAAGATTTTTATAATAGGAATCTTGGTTTTGATATTTTAACTATAAAGACTTTATAATTAAAACATTTTTTTAGTTGAGATATATTTTAGAAGTATATCTTTATGTCATCTATTCACTATTTCTAAGTTTTCTGAATGCCACATTTCAAGAAAGTATCATGATATCAATGATTCAAGAATACATAAATAAAGTCATCTTAGTCCATGATATACTAGGAATTTATATAAAAATAATGAAATATTACTTTCAAATGCTAAGCTTAGTAAAAATGCGTCTAGTCATTCACTATAGAATATTTTTTCAATTATTATTATTAGAACAGAATATTTTTTCAATTACTCTAAAATTTTTACCAACTCAGTGATCTATTTGAAATTCTTGTATAGAAAAGAATATACTATACTATAGGAATATACTATACCGTCCGAAATAAGATGACAAAATGACATTTGTGTTAAAGATTTCACGTGTGTCATTTTTGCCATCTTATTTCTAACAGTAATACAACCTCTTATTGGTGTGACTAAAATCTTTTGATTTGAAAGTTTCAAGTTTGATCCAAAATATTGTTTTATTAGGAATAAA